>JBBPOS010000033.1:0-113626 GCA_038091575.1 Leccinum subgranulosum | reverse complement strand
AAACTTACTAGGAAAGTAGAATAGCTTGCTATGAAGTAACTTGAAAGAGTTTGATATGAAGTGATGAGTGTAAGGAAGAACTTGTGTGGAAAACGAGTTAGATTGAAGGGACGATACAGTCTCTCTTATATACTACATGACTGTTTGTACATGTTATGGTATATAGAATATCATAGAAGATTATGTAAAGGTTCTAGCCAATGGCGTAAAAGACTCTTTACATGATCTGTCAGCAATGAGTCATTCTGAGTCATGATCAGTAAGCTGATCAGTAAGCAAGATAAGTATGAGTAATACTAATGAGTCATCATAGAAAATGAAAGAATAGTCTAGAAGTAAGTTCTAGACCGATGACTAAACAATCATGTGACTAAATGAATATGATTGTTTCAACAGGCCCCCGTGCGAGCCCTACACCACCCAAACCCTCCTGATCATCCGGGAGCGCCTAGACCTAGCCCAACCACTCCAGGCCGCTGTCTACGCCTGTCTCACCATGGCGTTCTACGCTACGGCGCGTACAGGCGAACTCACCATCTCAAACCTCAAGGCCTTCAATCCAACGACGCACGTCAAGCCTAGCGACGTGCGCGTCGAGCGCGATCGCCAAGGAAATGAGATGACCGTTTTCTTCATACCCAAAACCAAAACCGCCCCGCAGGGAGAGGACATCTCCTGGGCTCGACAAGCCAGCCCCTCCGATCCCCACGCAGCCCTCGCTAACCACCTCGCCATTAATTCCCCCCCACGCGACGGCCCCCTCTTCGCTTATCGCTATGGCAAAAATCACAAACCCTCACCAAAAGCAAATTTCTAGACACCCTATCGTTATTACTCAAGGAGTCCGGGCATGCGCCAATGCATGGTCATGGCATCCGCATCGGCTCGACCCTGGAGTACCTCCTCCGGAATGTTCCATTCAACGTTGTCAAGGTCAAGGGGCGCTGGGCGAGCGATGCATTCCTGAAATACCTCAGATGGCACGCGCAAATCCTTGCGCCGTACATGCAGGCAACTCCCGCGTTGCAGGAATCGTTCCTGCAGCTAACCCTACCGCCGGTCAGATGATACCCGGTAAGTAGCATCCATCCCTTCCTCCTCCTAGTCTCCGGGCTTGTGGCATTCGCTGCATGCGTCGTCACACCGGGACGTCTACCTCGTGGGAAAGCAGCTCATCCTAAGCCCAGATTGGTCCGGAGCCGGACAGCACTGCGCGCTGCCGCCCACATTTCCCCCCTCGCACAACTTTCCAGTACTCTCCCCTCGCGCTCGTAGTAGCTCTAATGAATTTGTACATATCTCATGAGACTAGGTACAATTCATTCTTTCCTTTCTCCCTCGCATCACGATCCTACGCTCAGGCCAAAGAGGACCCACCGGGAGTCAACGTACGCCTCTTGTCTTACCGTGACAGCAGATACTCCCGTCCCCGAATCCTGGGCCTGAGGCCTGAGCCCTCATGGGCTATCTAATGATTTGCGTGCCGCTCTGACCCGATTGTGGAAAACCTCGTGCTAAAGCACAGGACACTCGTGGACGAATCAGCGCAGCGCGGATGAGTGGTTGATGGGGAAATCTTGAGTAGACAAACTTTTCGAAGTCGGTGCTTGAAGTGCGTGCCCTAGTACTTAACACCGAGTTTCTTTTTGAGGGCATAGACCTGCCTTGAAAGTCTCATTGGTATGAGTAGTATACAGCAAAGACGGAAGATGTTAGTAGCATCGGTCTAGCGTACTCATTACTGGATGCCTGATAAATAAGATGGAATGCATGACGAGGTTCAATCGATTTTTACATCTATGAGGACTTGTCATGCATGGCACGCTGGGTCACCGCTCTTCAATCCTTCTTGAAGTCCTTCATGGCATTTACGGAGTGACTTTTGACCTAAACCACGGAAGACATCGACATGTTTTAGCGTGCGACACGCCGTACCGGTAGGCCTTGGCACAATTCGATCATCTCTGTGGAAAAAAACTGCGGCACTTTGTTCGCGACCTGTAGACGAAGCTGAGTCCTGACCTGTAATGTCTTGAGGTTGGGCGTGGAAGCGAGGAAGGTCATTAAGATAGACGAAGTCAGGCTGCAGTTCGAGATATACAGAGTGGGAACGGCATGAAGCTACGTGAAGCAGAATCTCGTCCACCATCACGCCAAATTTGGACCTGCTAAAGTGCGTAGGCGCGCGTAGTAATCGCACGTACGTACTAAACGGAATGGATCCATTGGAATTGGATTTCGAAACTCGATAATTGCTTGAGATTGTCGATAGAGATGGGGGAAGTGTAACTGTCTTCGGCGATGTCAATCATGTTTGCTCTTTTCATGAAATAATTTGGCTTTTTGCAAGTGTCATTTCCTAGATAACACGAGCGCCATGCGAACGATATGCCTAGGCCAGTGTAAAACAACAGTGTGTTTTATGGGCCTTGGGCTCTAGGTACATATATACTATGCCTCCGATGTTCGTCTGCGATTCTTCTTGGAGATTTTCTTGGTGGAATATACCAACTGAACGATTTTAGACTTAAACCATTGCAGCATGTCGGCTTCGATGTCCATGTTTGGACATCCTTCCACGTTGAGGGATACGATGTCGGCACACCTTTCCGCCGATCCAGGAGGATCGGAAGCATATTGCGCGCGGGTCTTGACGAAGGCGTAAACGCTGCTCGATGTGGTGAGGTCGAAACACCGCGAGAGGTCGACATGCTTTAGTGCACGACACGGTAGGCCCTGAACCGGTCCGGTCGTCTCTGTGGCAAGAAAATGCAACAATTCATTCGCGACACCGCACATATGGCTGAGCTGTAACGTCTCGAGATTGGGCGTGGATGAAAGGAGCGTCAGAAGAGTGGATGGACTTAAACGACTGTGCTTGATACTGAGCTGGACGAGAGAAGGAGGGAGGCAATATGAAGTAGAGTTTCGTCCGCCTTCACGATGGCGTTGGTCATACTGAAGTGCGTGATCGACGGCACGATGATAGCACGTGCGATAGCGAAGGGGTCAGGGGATATATGAAACTCGACAAACTTGAGATTACCCATGCAGGTTGGGAAAACATCATTATCTGAATCTCAGATGTCAAAGCTTGAATAAGAGCTCTTTATGAGGAGTTTCTCGAATGATGGATTGTGGGCGAAGACTGACATAGAAAGGGGATAGATCAATAGATCAATGTATAACTCCTCGAGCTTTGGGATATGTAGCCCCCATTCATTGTCCATACGAATGACTCCAGTTAAACGGAGGGTTCTGAGTCTCCACATGGGTCCAGAAAAGCAACCAGATAGCTGGTTAGGATTATAATAGCCTCCAAGCAAGATCAGCTCCCCAAGGTTCGAGAACGCATGCAGGATGGAAAGGTCGGAGAGTATACAATGGAACTCAAGAAAAACTTCTAAAGGGATGCGAAGGCTCCACAGATCATCCCAGGATAGATCCTGCAGTTCAGCAAAAACGGAGTGTCTATCCAACTCTGATATGTCAACCGAGATGCGAGAAATGCGGTTCTTGGCACGCTGTTTCCACAACCTCACTTTTTTCACAGGGCTTTTCCTAGATAACACGAGCGTTTGCCATGCAGGGGGCGTGTCTATGAGAATCTGTCGCCAGTAGCCGCAGACATGAGATAGCCTGATGGCCCACGTGTGATCCTCGTCGATCAATACGCCCAAGATTTCAAGTAGAGTTTCCATCGGTAGTTTTCCCAAGAGGTACAAATGGGCAACCTGCGGTGGCCGCCGTTTCTCGACATCCGCTTGTGCAGCAACGGCTCTCTCCCTCAGTTCTAGAAGCTGAGTGTGCCTCTGAACATCTTCTAGTTGCATATGACTCAAAGCATGATCAACCGCATTGATGACAGGGCCATGTTTCCCCCGAAGGTCGAAGAGACGCGCCAACCTAGCGTGACCCTGCAACTTGTCGGGTGCAAGGTGAATGACACGTCTCGAGTCGAGGATGGCAGCTTTAAGATTGCCGAGTTTCTCGTGGACCGCCGCGCGTGAATCATAGATGATGAAAGCATTGCCTTCTAATTCGGCAGCCTGTTAAATATGACATTAGGGAGGACCTGCAGCGTGATGAGTGTTAGATCTTGCCTGGTTCATATGGATGAGCGCGCGCTCGAAGTCGCCACGCTGGTAGCAAGCGAGGCCCTCGTCGAATATTGCATTCCATGACATCGTCAAAGTAAGGCGAACAGGCTATACGACTAGACTACTGGTCGTCAGCTATGTAGAATATGACACGAAGAGAAAAATATACCTTCAGCTCTGAGAGAAACGAAATGAGGAAAAAGAATGGTCACCTTGGCAACTAAATAAATGTGGAGACCTTGAACTCCGAGTCGGAGACGGGCGGGCCACTGCTTTACCAAGTTGCAATAGTCCTTTGAACTTTCCTACTTACCTTTCGTACAGCATCCGACCAGGCTTCACTGGCATTACTCAATGAACTTACGCAGAGTAGAGGTGTGTTACTTCGCCACAATACTATGGGCCTCGGCGCATGTAAAAGGGTTCACATGAATCACATTGTCTGTCTTGGCGCTTGCCCAGGTGAACGATCTCGTCAACCTCCTCACATGCAATCTCTGCAATATCCCAGAGAACTACTACATGCGGTTTTGTGAGCTTTTCCGTGCGAGCGCCACAATAGCACTTTTACAACTGATGGCCAGGGCAGTACATTATACTCAACTGGCCGGACCTGTCCTTTCTCGCGGAGGACGAGAGGGGAAAGGTCGTTGGATACGTACTGTCTTCGATGTACGCTCTTCTTTTCCGTCGTGTGCGTGGGTCTCATCGGCCGACAGAGAACCAGACGAGTGTGAACCCTCTATACAGATCGGTCACATCAATTCGTTGTCCGTCCTTAGACCATACCGAAGGCTTGGAATCGCACAGAAGCTGATGAATTTGAGCAGTGTGTGCTTTTCCTTTGCAATGTCTTGTCAGCGGCGCGAGCCAACGTGGAGATTCATTCTAGAGGATGCCATTTTGCGCGAGGATGCTGACATAGAATATATCCAGTTGCATGTGCGAAAAACAAACAGGGCTGCACGATCGTTGTATCATAAACTGGGTTACAAATATCATCAAGTCGAGGCGAAATACTGTACGTCCGGTCGTTACCTGTAGAGTTATTGACCGACCCGATTCTGGAGATGCTGACAAGGAGGATGCATTGATAATGCGATTACGAGTCCAATATAGGGATATAGAACCTCAACAACAGTCAAGGTCCGTTCCCTGGATCTCATTCGGTGTGTACTTCTCACACTCTGGCCACTGGTGATACAGTTCGGATGCTCGGAGACGTCCTCGGAAAACATGGATCGCAAACCTGTTACAATTCGTTCACGAGAGACCGCATCGGTTCGCAGAAGCAACGATGTCCTTTCTTCGAAGGATAAATCCGCGCCCGTGATCATGGATCATCCATCCTTGTTTGTTCTTTCTGCCACCATCCATATATCCACGGTGACAATAGGGGTTCTATAATACTATGTGAGAATAATAATATCATATTATTGGCTGTATGATTCAGAATATAGAGTTTACATACAACTTCCAGCGAGATACATATTCTACGGCGCTGCAACCCATGTGGCTCAGCGGTATGTCGAAATAGCATACCCGAATTTGCACTGCCACCGTGACCTAGGACCTCTTTTTCTTGAAGATGGTGCATACACAAATATACTGCTCCAGGAGATACAAGGTCGTCAAACTCTGCATCACAATGTTTTACGTATGTACCTGAGGTACAGCTTCCGATTCCTTTCCCATTAAAAAATTAGCTTGACGAAATCTACAAAAGATTTTTATTATCTGTCCGTTCTCCTTCGTGTTGCATTGGCTCAGAGAAGAGCACCTCGCTTCCGCGTATGGGGAAACGAAAAGGTGCATAACCCCAAGAATGCAGGACAAAACAAACTCCACATGCTGCCGAAAATGTAAGAATCAGTCACTGATCTGGAAACGAGTCACATCAGTTCAAAAAAGTCGTATTCTTTTACTCGCCAATCACCGGTTCTCATGCTAACCATGGGATCGATGAGGTCATTGTGAGTACATATCCTTATGGCACGAACCCCCGGCTAACGAACACAGCTTGATTTCCCTCGTTATGGATATAGAGCAAAGTTGGTTTGGAATCAATTGGGACTGGTTACCGGCCATTACCCACGTACCGGATAAACGGCCAACCAGTCAGAGGTGTCCGGTAATCGTTCTTGGATGAGGCAGGGACGATGTGAAAGGGGATCACTGTACTCACCGGGTCACTATTTTTTCGCGCCGTTTACATGCTCTGTGGGGCATCCCCTCTTTATTTTTAGATCATTTTAACAATTGACCGGCGAATGAGTTTGCCTCTGTTCGAATTCGACATGTCAACCTTCGGGAGCACATGATAGAGAAGAAACTGCTTGCTCCCCTGGCATCAGACAGTAAAGTGGTGCTACTTGAGTACTAGTATGGTAGTGCTCGAGCGCCGGGGTGAAAGTATCCAGCATCCGCAGCGCTTAGCCAGGTCCCCGTGAGATACCACATATCAGCTCTTGTCCGAGCACACACCGACATTTCATGAACGTCCTCTCGCCAAAGATGATTTACGGAACGGCATGGTGAGCTAGTACTCACAGATGATTAATGCCTATGATTCACATAGTCAAATTTGCGGGCGCGGTCCTAGGAAGGGAGAGCGTACGACACACCTCGTCGTCAACGCCTTCTTGCAGGGGTTTCGTGCTGTTGACACAGGCGAGTCCATAAGTGGCAGGATTTCGTGTTATACTTCAGGGGCTTGACATACACATTCAGCTTGTCAACCCAAGCACTACAGGTGCGACTTCTATTCGTGCGTTTCGGACAGTCGTTCACACTCCAACTTCGGTTCTCACAGGGAGGATCTCGTTGGCGAAGCGCTCGATATCCTGCAGAAAAAGCATGACCTGAAGCGCGATGATATTTATGTCCAGACCAAGTGCACGCTCCGTTCCCCGCAGTGACCCTGCCGTCGAGTGTTCACACGTTCTACCCAACCTAGGTTCACCCCGGTCGGGGGACAAGACCTTAGCAAACCGATCCCCTACAACGTCAAAGACGCTATCAAAGACCAGATTGCAACCTCGCTACTGGCGTCCCTGCGCAACCTTCGGACGTCTTACATAGACTCTTATCTCCTCCACTCGCCTCTGAAGACCATACAGGGAACCATGGAGGCCTGGCGTGCGCTCATGGCCGCCCAGGATGCAGGGACCGTACGCAAGATCGGCGTCAGCAACGTCTATGACGTGGGTGTTCTCGCTGCTTTAGACAAGTTGAGGAAGGTGCAGGTCGTGCAAAACCGGTGGTACGAGGGGAACATGTGGGATCCTGACGTATGGAAGTACTGCAAAGACCATGGAATCGAATATCAGTTCGTGAACTCGGCCTCCCTATCCGTGTCAGTGACTCATACTCGATCGCCGCAGGTCTTTTTGGACGCTTTCTGGATCGCCAAGCTTGCTCGCCCACCCAAAGGTCGTAAAGGTTGCTAGCCAACTGGACATAACACCTGCTCAGGTTATCTTCAAACTTGCCCAGCTGCATAATGTCGTGCCATTGACGGGAACAACCAACGAATTGCATATGCAGCAAGACCTTGCGGCAGAAAGGATCGTATTCAGTGATGTAGAGAATGAAACAAGAAGTATAATCGAGTTCATCTGGGGGAGATAAGACGAGAAAAGTATGTCAGGGGCCGATCTGTTACGCAGCAGCAACCAAACGTAAAATGTATATTGGGAATCGCTCACCCCACCTTGTATTCTATCCACGCTGTGCCTGATACCGTTGTTGAAGCTGTTCCATTGACCAAGCTTCCAACTTCGCAGGGTCAAGCGGCACCTTTGTGACCGCACGTCCGTCGTCCAAGAATCTCTCGTGCAATCCTTCGACTCTGACAGCAAATCGGATATCACGAGCTGAGAGTCCCGGTACTTTTTTCGGCGTTGCATCCTCGTATGCGCAATGCGTGTGAATGGAAACGTGGACCCTAGTATAGCTGACGGTGACGCGCGCGTGATGCTAACCGTTCGCGGTTCGTCAATGAAGGCCACCACATGCCCATCAGATTATTTATGCTACTCACGTCCTCCTCGTCCTGAATGCCCACGAGCTCGTTGAAAAACTGGACCGACGAGCCGAAATCCTTGAACGTGAAGAGCTTGTTCAATGTCAACGTCTGGCGATCGCCCGACACGACCTGGTCCCCGGCGACGCGGCCAACGTGCCAATGGCACGACAGAAGCGGTCGCACGTGGGTCTCGAGCTCCTCGTGACTGAGATGAAAGGTACGTTTCCGCGCTGGTATGGGAGGAATATCGGGCAAGTCGGCAGCGCGTTTCTTAACCTGAACTTCTGAGGAGCCTGCCCGAGGATCATTCCGATGAGATGAGCTCCACGCATCGATGGAGTCATTCGCTAGGGAGACACGACTCGCCTTTCGAACACTTAATCTGTAACAGCCAGGAAGCCTATGAACGCTGCGCAGCACGAGCCAAACAGCCCCAAAGTTTGACTTACCGCATCTTCCAACGTACCCACTCTTTGGAAAGCATTGGAAAGTGGTGCGTCCATCGTGGTGGAAGATGTAGACAACAACCGGTTGCTTGAAGATGTTGCGGGTGTGAACGGAACAGCACATCGTGACTGAACCAATTTTGGCTTTCTCGCAATCAGAGTACGACGAGTAAACCACTGCCGGTGAGCATGTTGGAGGTGCCCAGGTAGTCTAAACATCCAGTGCACTCGCTCAAACAAGTGCAAGTGGCGGAAGCAATTCGCCGTTGACTTGGTAATCGTGAAGTAATTGGCGTTGCCGTAATATCTGGGATTTACGGTCACAACAATCATGATGGTGCCACGACGAAACACCGCAGGCCTAGTCAGGGCCGCTCGACTTTGAATCCATAGTAACAATGACCTGCGGTCAAGTCGCCTGGCAAGGACACAACCACTGGCACGACCGCAGTCCGGCCGACCGTGTAATATTCAATCGCTCATTTCCAACCCGCACACTGCCCTCTTGCCTCGCCGTCACGGTTTAGCCACCATCATCTTCACTTCCATTCTGATTACATACATAGCTCGAACTCGTTCCGAATCAAAGTTTGATCGTAAACGACGAGGTGAGAAACATATTAGCGCTTCAATTCATGTCCGCTGCACATGAGCGCCGAGTTTCGTCCATTGAAGTTGCGCTGCCAAGTAGTCATCAGCATCCAGGTACGGTCGAATAACGATATGGAATCTTCTCCGGAACTGAACAAGTATCGGGCCCAGGTTGTCCCCGCGTGCTATTTCGGGGCGTAGCGTGCTGCGGGCGGAGTGCTCAAACGTATAGCGGAAGACCAAATGGAGTACGCTGTGGGAACGCCATATCTTCTAGTACGGTAATGGTGAATTATGCACTCACCATCGGGAGGAGGCGCATGGTGGCGTATCGCGGACAAACATCGGATGACTCACCGTATCAGACTCGGAACAATCTTCTAGAAGCTGCGTTAGCACCGTATTGCCAAATAGCCCATGGGGCGACTTGAACAAAATTGAGAGGCATGTAATTTATGACAAAGGGGGCGATGTCTGTCGCACGAGACGACAGGTGCTCAGCTTTCTAGGTTAGATTCGACGGATTGGCACCTCGGACTTGGTGAAACAAGCAGCCTCCACGAGTTGTGGCGAAATTCTTTCCACAATACGTTTTACTTGGTCGGGAAACCAAGACGAATGAGAAGCAGAACGGGATGATCGAGTTTCAAATTTCAACGTGCAGTTACCTTCATTCTTGGGTGGGTGGCCTACATTACATTGATTTGGGCATAGAATGGAATCGTGCTTGTTTGCGTCGATGCGAAACTTGGGGATTTACAGCTTGTGTTACAGGCCAGTTCTTCCGTATGCGGCAGGCAATCCTATCCTGTTCCTGTGTTCCTATCAACTCCCGGGCGATGCCGAGCGCGGTGAGATAACAACATATCATATATTCGACTTTATCGCGCTACACTAGGGAATATGAGCAAGTTGCAATTGATCACGACAATATGTACAACCGTAGGCGCAAAAGTGGTTCAACAGAAATGGCATGGCATAGCATAGCATATTCTGCACCAAACAATGCATGCTTGTTTGACAAGCACCCCGAAAGCCGTCTGGGTGCAACGACACCAAAATTAGGAATGAATGAAACACTAGAAAGGGGATAAACCAGCAAGTTCATGCCTCTGACACTGTCATGTCTGCAGCTGAAACAGATGAGATTGCATTCTGTGTTGGGGACGATGCCACCTTGGAGTCATCTGCGACAGCATCTGCCGGCGCACCATTGGTTGTAGTTTCGGCGCCACTCTCGCTTGGCTTATTGGCACCCAGTATGGCGTGCCATTTGTCTACTAGGGCTTTTGCTCGTGCTCGGAACTTGAATGCGTCGTCGCGAGGCACCTTGTCCGGCGTTAGAGCCGCGATGTGTCGCATAACCTTGCCGATTTTAGAAAACTGCCATGAAAAAATATGGTCATCGCCACGCCCAACGCCACAAAAGTACGCACTGAGAGGAAATTGATGAGGTTCGGGTGTTCGTAGTGTTCCACTGTCGTGAATAATTGGTCAAGGGCGGGCATATCCTGTGCAATTTCCGTTGGGGGTGGCAATCTACGCTGTCTGAATGACTCACTTCATCCGATGGAGCACCCTTGCTGCCCAACAGAGCCTTCTGTAGCCTATGTCTCCACTCTCTTACTTTGCGAGCTTCAGGATCCGCTTCCAGGTTCGCTGCAGGTGACCATTGGTCAAGAAACGACAAGAAAAAAGCATATAAACAATGGCGCACCATCGACTTCTTCCTCTTTCTCTCGTTTCGGCTTCTTGGACGGCGGTGGAGCGGCTTTAGCGCTCATTCCAGCATCGTCGTCCTCAGCTTCGGCTTCGGCATCTCCTCCATCATCCTCGGACTCGATCACCTCTTTAGACTTTGCTCCGTTCTTCTTCGACTTTCCCGTAGCTAATTTTTTCTCCGTTTTCAGCTTTGGCTTGGACTTTGCCTTACCAACAGATGCCTCAGCATCTCGCTTACGCTTCTTTGACTTGACGGGTTTCTTCATCTCTTGGTCCTCATTCTCAGTCTCGAGCTGGTCGACCGGTTCATTATCTTCCTGTTCTGTGGTTGCCACCTGCAAGCTCTCCAGCTCCTTCTCCCATTTTTCGGGATCAAGAGCGATTCTGTACCCAGACAAAAGTTCCAGATTTTTCTTGTGTGGCTCGGCGATGTATGCACGGATCTCGTGTTCCTTCAATCTCGATATATCTTTTGACACAAGCCATGCACTGTGTCGAAACAGGGTTTACCATCTCGACAAGGGGAGATGGAGATGGAGACGCACAACTCTGCGGTAGGGAAAAACTTGACACAGTGAAAGAGCGTCTTTTTGCCGGTAGGGCGCTCCTTGGCAACAACGGGTGGGACATTGTCGGGATTCACGACCTAAAGGGATAAAAAGGATGAATGAGGGCTTTCTGAGCACAAGGAAGACGCGACATACCATGCCAGGCCAAGGCGGAAATCCGCGTACTTTGCCCAAGACGATATCGCGTTCTGCATAATTGGTCTCTGGTTCGTTATTTTTTGCAGCCTTTTTACTCATCACGAGTGGAAACGAGGAAAAGGGAAAGGTTACAATGGAGGTTGCGGGACAGATAAAAGGAAAGGTTGAGGAGCACACCAACTTGGGTTGTGTTCGGCTATTTCCACTTGCAGTTTCGTTTGCCACGCGGGCCCGTGCGCACACGTAAGAATCAACAAAACAAACGCGTGACATTGAGAAAAATACCATTGAATACGGTACATGAAAACAATGTATCGTCGACGTCGCAGAGGTGCTCGTAGAGAAATTGTCCATTCAGGATGCCTTCAAAAAAGCGGGATATGTGTCTCGAAATGTGGTCTCTTCACGGGATTATTCGGAGAAATTTCGACGTGGCGTGCTTTGTTTGTTCCCGGATAAGGCAGGCACTGCTTGTGATCGAATCCGGGAACGGGTGTCACGCCGCAGATAATGCCCAGCTCTCCTCCTGTGAAAGGGCTCGGTCAGCGTTGCGCGGTACGGGTGCTGAGCTTACCCTGCCTCTTTAACCAGCGTGACGGCGCTGGACCGTTGGTTCCGGAGATTGGGTGGACGCAACGGGTGTGCACCGTGTTGCGAAGAAGTGCGACGGTTAAATTAACGGACAAGCGTATCTTCGAGGCGTGCCAGTACTAGTGCGGCCGCCGAGGTCACGGAAGAACGCTGTGGCGTCGAGGAAGAGATGCAGACCGGGAGACGAGTTCAACTTGCAAGTGCGATAGTGTGCGAGGTCGAGCATTGCAATGCCATGCGCGTGTCACTTCAGGGCAAGGTGACTGACTGAGCAGGTCGACTGTTTCTGAAGGTCAAATGAGGATAGCAGAGAGGTACGTGCATCATGGCGGGAGGAGTGCAAGGAGTATTCCTAGCCGGGATTCTTTGAAATTAGAAATAAATAAATAAATTGGATAGAAAGGCGGCACGTTTCGCAACTCTGACGATTCATCATACGCATACACTCCAAGTCGGTATACTGCCCAGCGAAGGGGACGAGCGTTAGGCATAGAAAGCCGATCCCATCACGCTCCTTGATGATCGCTTGAATCTGTCACACCAAATACCAAGTTATGAAGTCCTTGCCCAATCCGAGTCAAGCGAGGTCTCGGCTAGAGGTGCACACGCTGCAACCAGCTTTTTTATGACGCAAATCTCAGGGATACAGCGCACGAATCGTGCACAACAGCCATGTCGTCGCTTTGTGTGGCCAGAACAGCGCGACTTCAAGGCAGCGGCGAGAGTGTCGGCATCCCGCAAGATTCTAGTGCGGATCACACACCGGCATCTTGATAGTGTTTTTGGTCGGAGATAGTTTCGGAGATTTAAAATAGACGGGGGACGTCAACCACTACCACGAGTCTGCGGCACTGACGTCGATGTTCGAACCCATTCGTGGAGGAACCCGAGGAGGTCAAGCAGAATTCAAGTGGTCCGACGTTTCTGCAGACAAAGACAGAGAAGTGGGCATCGTCATCGTGTATCCTATCTTCACATGCTAAGCAACGTTCTAGCACTATCTTGGTCACAGCATCAATGCACCAACCGGGCGGTGGCAAAAGAACAAAGACGTTCACTGGTACAATAGGAACAATGCGGATGGAGAAGCAGAAAGAGCCGAGGAAATCCGCAAAGTAAAAGAGGCAGAGGCAGAGGCACTTTCCGTCGCGCTGTAAGTTCGTCTGCAAATGTCCCACAAACGCGACCAACATCATTTCCCTCTTTCAGCGGTTTTGGTCCAACTGGAGCGAATGCTACACAACCTGCAGCAGGGTCATCAACGGAGGCGGCTCCGAGTACCAAGGACGACACAACGCGTAAACAAGAGAAAGAAGAGAGACGTCGCCAAAAAGCCGAGCGTAAAGAGGAGAAACGCACCCGCAAGGCAGCTCACATGGCAAACCGTGACGAACGAGAGGTACAGATGCGTCATCGATCACGGTCACGATCGCTGTCTCCCACCCGCAGAAGGCGCGGTGACGAAAGAGAGCGTCGTAGCCGGTCGCCTACCCGTGGCCACGAGGACCGCCGCAATCGGCTTAGGGACTATGATGAATCTGAGCGGGAAAAGGAGAGAGGAAGTCATCGAAGATTATGGGACATGAATGTAGCGAGGGATAGGCCACGCTACAGAGATAACTAGCCGGTGCCTCAGTATGTCGTACGTTTAGGTCCCATGCATGGGCTCACTAAGCGAACGGCAGGAGACGCTAACTTGACTGCAACGTTGCGTCTTGTTTTGGTCAACCCCTAATTACGCTCGTGTGTTGTGGTCAAAACCGCCGGTGATCTTTTCAGATCTTATCAGAAGGCAATGTGCCTTGCGTTCCGTAGCTGCGCGCAAACCCCGTGGGTCAAATCGTTCGCCATAGGAATGTCCAACGTCCTCGTTTTGATGTGGCAGACAAGCTTACTACTCTCCACCTTCACATGAGATGGCATCGCATCCTAGAGGACAATTCTCACTGGAGTGTTATTGGATACATTGCACGATATTTAGCCAAGCGAGGCATCAAATCTAGTATCACCGGTTGTTGCCGTTGGCCACAAGATCCAACTTGAAACACGTTGATCTCGTCACAGAAACCGGTTTTGAACGTTGAACGACAGCGGGGAAGGTTCTCATGGGGTATTCAAAGACGCGCTTTCCCTTTCTTTCCATCCACTATCTCGGGCCGCTCGATCCCGCTCAAGAATCTGTTCCACCTCGTGTTCGAAGTGAATTATGTTATCATGACTCAGGTCGTACAGCCTCCCCGAACTTGCTGCGCGCTTCCGCTTTGAGGCACTGTTATCCAGCTCGATTTGCGCAAATTCTTCACTTGCTGTCGTTCGGGTACGCCTTGACGATCGAGATGTACGTCATCACGTCATTACTCTCGTGAAGGCAGGTTCTACGATCAGTGCTGGATGCCCGCGCGTTCGGATTTACGACTCTAGGGCGCGATGCGGTTCCCTCTTTCGTCACATCTTTGGGCATTCTCATTTATCGTGCACTGACTATGAACGACTGCAGCGTGGTCGTGAAACTATCGACAAGGTTAACTTCACCGACGGCATACCGGCAGTTTAATCCGTGCATGCAATGCATACGCCTGCCGCCCATCTATGTCGCCTGCCCGCCATCTGCCGAAAGTGATTTCGATAGCGCCAGTAGCCTTGGACGAGGATTTAATCCGCACCTTGCTCGGCCAGGGACGGTAACGAGCCCCCTCTCTCAACCCCGTCAACGTCATGTCCACCACTGTTTATGGCATGCCCTACCTGCTCGAAGACCGGAGCGGAGAGCTGACGGGGTCCGACTTTATCGACATGAATGACCGCCTTCGGTTGTGTCTGCGCTGTACGGCCCAGACGCTGTCACATACTGCTTACATGATCCACAACGCGACGCACGAGCACAATCCGTCGAATCCGCTGATCGCGCTCGCATTTGGCCCGAACAATTCACTCGGGACGGTCACCCTGCGCAGCAGGGCCCCAATGACAATGAGCGACTATCTCACCAAGCTGTCTTCGACCAGCAAGTGAGTAATTTTCTCGTCGGCGAAGGAGTTTGCTTGCCTTCACTCCTTCCCGACAACCTGGCACCGCTGACAGACGTGAAACACAACAGCCGAACGAGGAAATTTCTGGGTTCGGACGGACGGGAGTATCGATGGAGCTGGCGATCGACCAAGGGGCACGAATGGACGGTGCGCGTTTTTCCCGTTCCCGGCACGCCATCGCGCGTACGGCGGTCTTCGTCCCGAGGCTGACTTGGATCTTTGGATTCTGGGGATCCACGTGTCGCGCGTACACGCGTGTATGTTCCGTCGTCCCGTGATTGGACATGCCTACGCGCAATCGGATTCGGGAACGCACAGTGCACGAACCAGAACGACTATGTCGTCGCATCGTACTCGCTCAAGGTCGCTGGCGAACCGGATTATCATGGGTCGTCTGGGTGCATGTTGACGATCGATGAGGCGTATCCCCACCTCGCAGCCGGTGCGTTCTTTTGCATTCGGACCCGCCTGACGACCAGGGTTTCCATTCCATCCTTCTTTTTTTTTTGTCCAAATCCCATTTTCAAATTTGTATGAACCCGCTCATACGCCGAACGACAGAGTTTCTTGCCTCATTGACGATCATGCGACATATAATGGCACACGGTCTGTGACAACGCACGACCGAAACGCGTTCTTTGTGGGGTTGCGACAGCGCACGCATGCTTGTGTGTGTGTGTATATGTTTCCGAGTCTCGGATTCGTTCCGGGACGTGCAGATGTCTTTATACATATATGTAGTAGTATCTCTTTGGTTGTTGTTGTAGCTATGTCGGGTTTTGCCCATATGTATGTATATTGTACTAGTACTATCTCCCGATTTATTCGTCCAGATCTTCATTATGTCGGGGACCTTCCGGGAAGGCGGTACGGCGCCGGCAGAGCAAAAAGAGGAAGGAGAGGAAAAGAGAGGAAAGGAAAGGAAGGAAGGAAGAGGGGGGCGGCTGCGGAGATAATCGGTATGATGAGCCACCCAGCCTTGGTATGTAAGAGATTTCATGAAGCGCGATTGGAAGGGGGGGAGGGGGGCCCCGGGCCCTCCGACACACTGTCAACCGTAATCTCGGCGAGAACACGTCTCTCACTCGGGCGGGTTTCCCCCCGATTCGATGCCCTGTCCAGGGTGGCAGGGTCAGCGTCAGTTGAGTGAGATCTCACGCCAGCACTGGTGGTTGGTGCTCCGGCGTGGAGCGTTATACCCGCCGTAGAAGCAATCTGTGCAAAAGGCTCGATTCGTCTTTACAGCCTATCGCGCGGCGCGCGCGCGTTCCCGGCCGGTCAGTCGAGGAGGGATTTTCGCCCCGCCCCGGCTGTTCGCTGTTCCAAGGTTCAGCAAAACAAACGAGAGAGCTCGCACACGTGCTCAGACCGTGCCTCTTGACGACAAGCAACGGAACCGAATCGTGGATCGGGTTCTCACTGTTTCGCGACAGGGGCCCATGTAACGTGGGGAAGAAGCGCATATATAGCCAACCAGAACAGAAAAAAAAAGGGACGGAAGGACGGTCGAGCCTCGCGTGCGAGTTGCCCGATCGCATCGAGAATGCCACGCCCGGGTGAGCGAGCTCGGAGCGAGCGTATTAGAAGAGATAGAGATTGCACGCGCGACGTAGTTGACATGGGATTCGCTGTGGCGTCGCGACGCACGCCTCAAACGACGTCTTACCGATCCCTGCCGATCTGGGGTTTTTCTGACCCCACTCTACTCGTCGTTCATCATCTGCGCGCGATAACACTGCGACTTGAAGTTGTGGCCCGGCTGGGTGGGTTCGTGGCGCCGCCGTTGTCCGGCAGACCCCATTTGTTCGGTTCCGGTGTTAGAAGGAAATGGAAAGAGAAAGAGAGATAATACATTTGTGGTCGCAAGAAGTTTCGATGCGCTCAGCGCTGCGTGCCTGTGCCCCCCTTTGCTCGCGCGGGGCCGAGAGACGGCACGTCCCGTCCGCGGTACACAGAGCTTGTAATAGTATCTCCATGGAGGAAGTGTGATGGGCCCGCGATATGATATGTCGCGGGCGTTTCCTGGACGTCCCCTCTCCGGAGACGAGGGGGGGTCTCGTTGGACAATTGTTTGCCACGTCGCACGTGGAGCTGTCTCCGGCGAAACGCCTGAAGAGAACAATGGCCATTGGCTGGGGAGGAGCAAGGAATCTGATTGGTGCGGGGAGATAAAAGAAAGCCGAGGGACTTAGTTCGATGGTTCAGAGGGTCAAGCGTTTACGCGAGAACAAGGTCCATGTCGAGGAAGCCAGACCGAAAAGGGGAGGATGACACATGATCGATAGGCCTGAATCGCGACAACACGGGCAAAGCACTGAGCGTCCAGGTTTGAAATTGGAAGAGGGAATTTCCGTCTTGTTTGTGAACCTCTGACTGTATACGTGCTCGGACCGAGGCACAAGAGTGGAGGATAACATATCTGGAAAGAGTCTACGCAACAACCCAGATCCGACAGGTCGAGATGAAATATAAATGATACCTCGTGGAGATAACAGAAAGATGCTCGAATAGGAAAGAATGTACTACTGTACTGAGTATGGTCCGGAATGAACGTGATAGAGAGGCAATGAGCGGTCAGTCTCCCCATGAACGTGCCACGGCGCCGGCGTCGTGTATGCTGAAGTCGTCTGTATGTGACTCCACGGCAGACTGGAGAGAGAGACAGAGAGGTGAATGTATGCGGGTGGACAGAAAAAAAGAAGACTCACGTGAGGCTCTTGGTGCTGCGGATCGGGGCTAGGTGGAGAGCGGCCACGTGTGCTTAGCGTGGAGTGGACAGACTTGACGAGGCGGACGCTTAGCACCGTGGAGGGGTTGAGGGCGAGCGGGAGATAGTGTGGTGCGTCCTCGCTGTCGGGGTGGAGAGAGGCTGTCGAAGGGGACTTACGGGGTGGCGAGGGTGAGGGGGCACGACTGCTGGGGAGAGTACCACCGGAGACGTTGCGGGAGGACGTAGCGGAGCGGTCGTGTAGACGGAAGGGGAACTGTGCGTTCACGTTGACCATCTTCCTGCTGGAGATTAGCCGGACCCCAAGGGAGAGAGGAAAAGACAGACCCCTGTTTTGCACGGACGACGGAGGCGAGGCGCTCTTTTACCCGTTGGTGGTCGACGACACGGGGTTGTGGACTGAAAGAGGTTTGACGGTGAAGGTGAGAGAGAATGAAGAGGACGTACGCGGGGGTGTCAATGTCTGCATGTGGGATGAGCGGAGTGCGTTCGCCTGGCTGGGAGGAGGTGAGCTAGAGCGGGGGAGAAGAAAGCGACTGACTTGATCGCGTTGACGTGCGCGGAGGCCGCAGCATGAAAAGAGGAGGGAGAGCATGAAAGTGGCAGGCCATGCGGTCGCAAGACGACCAGGCACGGGGGGGTTGCGAGGGGGGTCGTTTACTGTCCGATTTAGGCGGATAAAAATAAAATAATACAAATAATAAATTTATTGTTGATCTTCTGATCTTCGGTGGGACCGGATATGGGAGTGGAAGGGGGGGAGGGATTTCATAAGCGGACGTGAGCATGAGACAGCTTAGCAGCTCTCTCTTCTTGCATGGTCGTCTCTGTCAACAGCGACGTTTACTCTCCATTCCCTCCCATGATCGTCGACGACGGTCCACAGTCCAGCGAGGATGGCTCAGGCCTCCACTCTCCAATATTCGGTGCTCAATTCCACACCGACCCTACCAGTGAGCTCAACTACAGTAACCTAACAATCCTTCTCCGCACTCACCTAATATACAAGTGCGCTACCACCAAGACCACCTCGACGTGCACAACGCTGCGGGAATACTCGCTTCCCAGTTCGACAACTCGAATTACCTCGTGCCACACCAGCCCCCGCCAACTCAACACCTTCTTGAGCCCCCCCTCGACCTCCACCCACCGCACCACAACTACTCCCACGAATACTCTCTCTCATCCCGCAGTCACCTACCCCCGGACGTCTCGCCACACTCTTACACTAATGCTCGTCTCCCTCCCCCTCCCTCTCAGCTCCCCGTGCCCTACCACCCCCATCGAAGGTACCTCCCCGATCACCGCGACCATTCATATCCCTCCCCACAAAGTCCCTCTGCTCCCCTCCTTCCCGACGCTGATCACCGATCGCCCACCCTCAAACGCGATTCAGTCCCCTCCCCAACTACACAGGACACTCCCCCCGCCGCACAGCCCCCTCCTCCGCGCCGCGAGGGCTCCAACCTCGTCATCGCTTGTCGTCAGTGGTAAGTCTTGCCGTCCCCTTCTTCCAAAGTTGTTCACGTGCCTTTCGAAGCCGCGCGAGGAAGATCCGCTGTGATTCAACACGTCCGATATGCCATAATTGTGTCCGCCGATCGAACGAGTGCCAGTACGATGCCGTCCCAAAGCGCAGAGGCCCCGATAAACGTCCCGGAACCCGCCAGCGTTCCTGCAAGAAGCGTCCCGCCGACGGCTCGGCTCCGCCCCTTCCTCCTTCCAAAAGGAAGAGAACATCCGCCCGCGTTCCAGACGTTGAAGAAGATGGTCCCGAGGATCGAAGACCCCTCGATCCGCCCGCCCTCAGAACCCCCGATCTCGAACAGGACGGACACATTCGCCTCAAACAGCCTTCCCTATCTCCACAGGGGTCCGAATTTTCCTCTTCTGCAACCTCAAGAGGCCTGTCCACCGACCCTTATGCCACCGTATGTGCCACCAATTTCACTCTGTTCCCACCTCCCTTATCTCCTTACCAGCAGCACCCCGACCGCCATCTCGTCGACAAGATTCGCATTCCTTCCACGCCCTCCGTTCAGTATAGCAGAAAGGAATGGTGGGACAACCTTCTCAACAGTTACTCTGCCAACCGCGAACAATCGTACGTCCCTGTTGTTCTGTCGGAGCCCATCTCATCTCGTTGCTCTCTAGTCTCAAAGACATCGCTTCCGACCTTTCTACCTTGTGCGTATTGTGTGTGAACTCTTCGTGCTCCTCCCTGACTTTTTTTCCCCCAGATTTACGACCTCTGGTTGTTGGCTCACCTTTGTCAATGTTTCTGACTTTGTGCGGAGTTTGTACAGCCCAGAAGATCGCTCGTGTATGCAGCCCTCCCTCGTCTTTGCGGGATTGGCGCTCGCTACCCTTATCAAGTCGAGTGAGATGGAACTAAGCACCGCAGGTCGGAACCGTGCCGCATGGCTCCGCGATCAAGCCCATGCCTCTTTGGAGGCATCCTGGAATGCACAATGGATAGACATCACCCTGGCCAAAGCTGCGTTCGTACGTGCCCATTTTCTATCTCACAACCTCTTCTTCTCATACCACGCCACAGATACTGGCCGTTTTTGAATCATCCGCACATCATCTTTACACCCCAGAACGCCAGAGACAGTCTCTTATTCTCTTGGATCACATTGTCCGTGCCCTCGGACTAACCTACTTGGATAGCAGCGAACCCGAAGTATCTGCGTTCACTCCCAATGCTGTCCCTGTGGCCCAGAAGAGATCGTACGATGGCATGTCCAAAGATGCCCTTCGCTCGCCGCGTTCCTCTTCACGGAAATGTTCATGTATTCCGCCCAACTCGTCGATCGTCAATGATCATTTCTCTTCCTCCTGGTCATACGCTCCGCCTTGGGACCCCACGTGGACCCCTGAGGAGACGCACAAAGAGGCATGCAGAAGGCTGTGTTGGAGCGCGCTCATCCTCGTGGCTGGCTATACGTCACGTTGTATTGCTTTCCGGAAGGAGCCAACGGATCTTTACTTGACGGACCCTGCCAACGTGAGTCGTTTCTATTGTGTACATTTCAAACCCATCTCCATCGTTGTAATTCAAATCTGGATTGAATTAATGACCTCTATTATCTAGTTCCGGTTGCTGTTCCCAGGTGAGGTATCCGAGCGTGGCTCCACCGACCACAAGACGCAATCACCAAAGGACTCGATATGGGCTCTGTATTGCCGCAGCATGCTACTGTGGAATTTCTGCACGACTCGCCTCAGGAAGAATACCTATTCGAGGGAAAACACGTCTGAGCTAGCGTTGGAGTCTTGGCGGGAAACTGAGGAAATACAGAACGCGCTGGATTCTCACACCTGCAACCTCGACATGGCGCTCCTGTACATGGGTCGGGAGTACGTATACAAGTACGTGTACTCGATAAAGTTTTTTTTCCCATACCTGTTCTTTGTCGCTTGCCAGGGTTGCTGATTTGACTTAACCCAAAACAGCACTCAGATGATGCTGACCTCCATTCTACAAACGTAAGCAATTTCGTTAAGCTGTCATATTAGACTTGCCCTCATTTTATTTGCTTAGTCTGCATGGTCGGGAAGTCGGACACTTGCCATCTTTCAATCGAAAGCACACGGAACAATGGCGTGAGTGGCGACACGCGTCAATTTTTATTTCTTGGCGAGTTAATATCCGCGCAGTGTGCCACCAGACTCAATTCATCAGGAGAGTTCGCATGTCGATCGACCGGCTTGGAGAAGCGGACGGTGTGCTGTTCACGAGGCGACCATTCCAGGTGACATGGTTTGCCAGCCAGGTGTCGACGTGGGTGCCTCTAACCACGGGGATCTCATTGACTAATATCGGAAGCAGATGCCTTTCTCTGTGGGAGAATGATAATACATTGATCGACGCATTGGAAGTTGCCAAAGAGATTCTTGTTCCTTTGGATGTGCTGAACACGTTATGGCCGTGTCCAAGTAAGTGAATGCTTCTCAATTAGGGCGGAGCCGAGAGGAAGCTTGATGGATTTTACAGTGCTCCAAAGCAAGTGCGACGAGTTACGAAAGCGGGTTACGGACGCCTGTCATTGTACGAATATTAATCCCCCTCTTCCACCCAACTGTTCCCTTCCGCTACATTTCAGAAGGGGATAAATCAAGTTATGCCACTCATGCACCTCGAATACCCTATACCCCGTTTATGGCTTTGCAAGTATACACCAACCACTACATTCATAACTGCGTTCTCTGTAGCCTCTGATTCGTTACTGTACACCTTGGCATTTCTTTTTTTCTTCTCTACGCACTTCTTATTAGTCATGCGTTGCCCCATGTTTTTTGCGACATTCAACGCCGACCTTCGTTCATTTTCAATATTGCCACTTTTATATTTGCCTTTTTTTCCCCCCGTTCTCCATGCTCGAAGAAAATTCATGTTTCTCCTTTACCCCGTTTTCGATCTCAACATTGTATTCTAACGTACATGTATGGCTCTAGGATACCCGTCTATGAAATACTAGTTACGCCGA
Source organism: Leccinum subgranulosum (assembly GCA_038091575.1). Classification (NCBI taxonomy): domain Eukaryota; kingdom Fungi; phylum Basidiomycota; class Agaricomycetes; order Boletales; family Boletaceae; genus Leccinum; species Leccinum subgranulosum. The sequence goes on along the minus strand of JBBPOS010000033.1, from coordinate 91,192 downwards.
CATCGTGTAGGGAATGATATCATCACGCCTGAGTAGTAGTCCCGAGAGAAGCGCTAGTAGCGTGTGGTTCCCGTCGGCCTTGCCGTACAGGGGAGGTGATGTGCGATTAATTGATAGGGGGCGAGATTTGTGTCCACGGGGTGGTCGACGATCAGGTCCAGGATCGAAGATCAGATCGAGACCTTTTTTTTTCTCCCGAGGTGCACGCTTCACGGAAGATGTTGCGTTACCAATGGGAAAGCCTTGTTAGAGAGAGCGGGGGATGTAAGTTATTGCGGACCCGAGCTTATTTTTATTTAAAAAAGGCTCCTTGACGTGTCCGGATGCAACGTCGAAGCGGAAACGGACCGAGGAGATAGATTAAGCGTGACGTCAAGATTATGCCCGTCGGGGGGGATTCGCGGACCTCTTTGGATGGGGGAGGGCGAACTCGATGAGTTCGATGTTTTTCAGGAAACTTGTGGACGCGTTTTGGCGAACGTGGCGTTGCGCGGTTTCGCCCGCGGGTGTGGCGGCGGTGGCGGCGGCGGCGACGAGAGTAAAAAAAACTGACTGACAGGAGCATCGAACGACGTAGTGAAGCTACCCCGCTCGCTGTCTAAGGCTGTTCCGTGTTCAAAGGAGATCTTGAGAATTTCCTTTTTTTTTTTTTTTTGGCAAGGTTGGCAATGCTCGGTTATTTCCGACCGCGATTCTGTCTGTGACGCTAGCCAAGTCATTGGCTAGTCATGTTATCGTATTTCATCTACGCTCTCTCCCTAGTCCTTCCACTCCTCTTCTTCCTTCGTCGTCGTCGTGTGCTACTAGCACCGCCACCGCCTCCACCACCACCCACTGCACCCGCTGTCACCACACAGACCGAAGAAAAGTCGCTCAAGACCATCATGCAAGCGCCCAGGATGGACCTCGACCCGCCCAAGGACGACCCCTTTAAACTTGCCGAGCTCGCCGAGTACGATGGCTCAGACGCCAACAAACCGATCTACGTCTCGATCAAGGGTGAGTTCGTTCGTGTATATTCCCGCACGTCACACCCCCGCCCTCAACACACGTGTACGCACGCACGCACGGACCCGATCCATCGATGATGACGATGATGACGATAACGAATGTATGACCCAGGCGACGTATTCGACGTCACCCGCAAGCGCGACGTGTATGGAAAAGGCGGCTCATACAACGTCTTTGCCGGAAAGGATGGCTCCAAGGGACTGGGCATGTCGAGTCTCAAGCCCGAGGATGCCGTACCGGATTACAGTGACCTGCCCGAAAACGAAAGAAAGGTTCTCGATGATTGGTATTCGTTTTTCTTGTACGTCCATGCGCGCTTTGTCTGTCGACACGTGTTCACGCTGCTCCCCCCTCAGGAAACGATACAACATCGTCGGGCGGGTCACTGACATGCCAGAAGCTGTCGCATCTAAACCTACAACTGCGACGTCGTCGTAGGAAACCCATTCCAATACCCCACGATCGACATGTCATTTCCATTGCTATCATGTATGAAACACGCACACGCTCATATTCGCTCCTAATTTCTTCCGATATCTGTACAGTCTTTCCCTATCTCATTGATTGGCAACGCAGTTTGTTTCGTGTACGCAGTCGCGACAGACAGAGTCTCGGTCCGTTTTGTCCGGTCGCATCATGTTCCTTGAGGCGGTCGACATTGAGCGCTTTGGTGATGGTTCATCAACTGCGCATTAGGCAGGACAGATAATACAGCCCGGTTCATATCTTGGGGACCGCATCATTTCGCGATCGGGTGTCTGATGCGGGCTGGGCTAGAGTTTGCTTTTTTTGTGATAAGGAACTCCGTTTAAACGGCCTCGTCCCGTCCCCACCCTTGATCGGAAGTGGAAGATGCCGATTGAGCAGGGTGGGATTAGTATTTACGTTGATCGCAGTCCATTTGACGCAGTTTGTTCCCAACTTTCGAGTGCTTTAGGCCCCGAAGAAAAGCTTTCCATATATGTGGTCAATGTTCGCGTGTTCGGTCTCCTAGGTGGCACAAAAAAGAGGTAGCGTCCCAAGCTGATCATGCCTGCGCTATGCTCTACGTGTGGTGGCGTCTAGAGACGCAAGACCACACGCGTCGTCATTCCAGAAGTACCTAAGTATGTACATACATTCGTCGGCTTGACGCAAGGAAAATGAAACGAAAAAAAAGGTAAAGTGGAAATAAAGAGGTCGAATCTGACAGCACGAGATAGTACCCTCCTCGAAAGATCCAAGTAAAAAAAAAGTCAAGTTTAAGGAAGGAAAGGACGACGAGATCACTCGTCATTACAGCGGATCGTAAGGGATGGGGGTATATTAGGTTTTCTACCCTCATGAAAATGAAAATGAAAGATGTAAGAGGAAAACCTAAAAAGGTGATATTAGAAATTTTCAAAAACAGCGACCCACGAGGGAGAAGACAGCCAAGGCAGTGAGCAACGGTGAGTTTGATGCATGGAAGGCATGAGGAAAAGTGAGATAACACAATGCAGTCGAACCAGGTATGAAGCGTGTAACGGAACTGTTATCAAAGGAGACCACATTCCCGTAGATGGATTTGTAGTAAAATGTCCTGGATAGCGCTCAGAACGACTGATTGGCGCTAGATTAACATCGGTTCCGCGTCGGATAAGGTTGACTCTTACATTTGATCTGCTGGGTATCCGTTGCGCAGGTATAGTGGGCATATATTTGCTTTGTTGCTGCATTCTGGTTAAGCGCAACGAACCGGTGCAAAAGGTAGTCGCATGCAGCGTCGTAATTATCTCCGCCGGTATAGTCTGGGAAATAGTCTCCCAGTGGTGAATTCGGGAGCTTCTCGGCGAACAGGTCGATCTTATTGAGGAACAAAATCTACGGGAGAAAACGTAATGAGATCGCCAGCCAGCTGAGTGTGTTTGCTTACTATCGATGTCTTGACGAACCAACGAGAGTTACATATCGAGTCAAAGAGTGTCAATGCCTCTTGCATCCGGTTCTGTGAGGTATCAATCAGGGTCCTGGGGCGGCAAGAAAAACAAGAACAATGTGTACGTACCACGCTTTCATCCTCGTAAAGCATTTGGTCATACTCGCTCAAACTGACTAGGAAGACAAGCGCAGTGACGTTTTCGAAGCAGTGAATCCATTTCTTCCGCTCGCTTCGCTGACCGCCGACATCGAATAATTTGTACGTCAGTTCTCCCACCTTGAAGGTCGTTTCCGTGATGCCGGTGGTCTTTACTCGGCTCCGCAAGATGTCCTGGTCCGTTGGAAGGTAGCCTGGTGTTGACATGCGATCGATGGCGTTGAAGTAGTAAACGGCCGAGTCGTTGAGCTGGAATTCGCGAGACCGGCGGACGGCCTCCTTGACACCTGAGTCCCGCCATAGGCCACGAACAGCATCGCCGACGTCTCGTGGTAGGATTTCACCCTCAAGTTGCAGTGGGAGTGCGAGAATGACTGCTCGTCGAGCATCGTTTTGGGGAGACAGGGTAATGTCAAGTTGGGGCATTGCTTCTAGGATGGCACTGCAGACAAGTCTGAGGTCAAGACAAGGACGGTAGGGTAAAGTGTGTCGTACCGCATGGACTGTATCGTGTTGGAGAATATGATTTCCTTGTAGGAATCACGTTCTTGGTCGTTGTAACCACCCTGATGAATGAGCTTCATCTGCTTCAACACCGTTGACTGTATTCGGGAGGGAGGGGGGTTCATGTGAGCAGCGCGCGTGGCCAACAAGGATGTGTACGGACCTTTCCAGACTCTCCGGCTCCGAGCAGCAACATTTTGATCTCGTTCTTGGCCAACATTCGATCCTTCTTGAGCTGGTTTTCGATTTCATCGTTGCCTGGAGAGCGCACGGACGGTGAGGACGGTATAGAAGACCGGGTGTAATAGAGAAGAGTACGCACGGGCCTTTGCCTCGCTATCGATGCCGGTGGACTGCACACAACCCATGTCGACGGTAGTTAAAGATATTAAAAGGACGAGGTTGGACCAAGAGACGGAGGAGGGGAAGAACCAAAAAAAGTAGGAAGGAGCGGCGGAGTGAGCTGAGCTGCTAAACAGCAATTAGCGAGAGAGATGGAAAAGGGAGGAAATGTTCTGCAACGACCTCAAGAAAAACCTTGCAACTCTTTGTTTCACACAAATTATACGCGTTCGGCACAATAACGGCATCAGGTTATCTTTCCTTTTTAGGACATAACGAAAACCCCGCAAATCCTATCGAAGAGTCGGAGCCATACTTTTTTAATTCTTGTAAATACCTACGAGGTGCAGACCGGATCAGCTCGCGATACTTCAACCGAGTGGCAATCTCAATAAGAGTTTGTGTTCATTGCACTGATCCCTGGTAACCGTCAGACTGTCAACCAGCAAAAAGAATCGTGCGACACCAGCAGGATTCGAACCTGCGCACTCGAAGAGTAACAGATAAGTTCAAAGGCATTCGAATCTGTCGCCGTAACCACTTGGCTATAGTGCCGTCCCTTGTTCGCTGCGGTTACGTCGGAGACCTTGTCTAGACTCTGAACAATACTATGAATTTGCGATCTGCTGAGCTCGGATGTCAGCAGGTAACCAAAAGCTGTGTGCACGTCTGATGCAAGTCTTCTTGAAACGCCCGAGTCAGTCAACGAAGAGTGAAAGTGCCCCAATTACGTTGTGTGCGCCACATTCGAGAAGATTTGTCGTCGTTCGTCGCCAGCGCTAGCATGTCGAGCTCGGAACACGCCACCGCTCCCAGTGCGGTCGAAGAACCGCAGAATGTGCTGGACGTAGCCACGGACGACCCCCCTCCACCCTATCCAGCTCAACAACGCTCAAGAACCCCTCGAACTCCACGTAGATACCCTCCACGGAGCACACCATTATTGTCGGTCGACCCGGATACATTGGCAGAACAGTCCACCTCCCCAAGTCTTCGCCCGCGCTTTTCTACCGCTTCAGAAGGTGCCAGTGAAACCACCCCATTGCTCCAGTCATCCCCACGCCGACATCGTGCCAACTCTCATGCCAGCACACTCGTTTCATCGAGCTCCTTCACCCAAACAGTCCTCTCTTTCTGTAGGGACTCTGAGGACGAATCTGATGTCAATATACTGGGAGCGCCGGGGGCCGAGCAGGACCCGGTCGACGCCGCTCGCAGTCGCCCGTCACACTACAGGCGTACGTGGGCGAGGTATTTCCGCCCCATGGGGCGCAAGGCATACCATGCTGCCGTCTTCCACTTGGTGGTGGTCAACTTTCCCTACGCACTAATTGCGTGGATATATCTATTTGTCTTTACCCTTGTGAGTTCTGCCATCCCCATCCGGTCGGATATGACCGGCCTCCCGCGTTGAGTGGAATGTGCTGGTGGCTGATAGTAAAATTCTAGACTGGCACGACGCTCCTTATCACACTACCCCTTGGAGCCCTCCTGTGCTTCTTGGATCTTCTGGGAGCTCGTGTGTTTGCCAGAGGCGAGGTCAGGGCTTCGTCACACGTCATCCTCTCATGCCCTTATCTGTTCGTATCCACAGCTTGCACTGCAAACAAAGTTCCATGGGCCTCTAGCCTATCCTCCACCTTATCCTCCCAGGCCAATATTTCAGCGTGTGCGGCCCGCCGGGGCCTCGGCGGCCGAGAGCGGTGAATCAGGCGCAGAGTATGAAACCTCGTTTTACAAGAACGCCTATGCTATGGCATGTGTCCCTGCTGTCCGTCTGCAGCTGGTGCTCACTGATTTGGATTGCCAGTTCACGGATGCGACGACGTATCAGGCGCTGTTTTACTTTCTCGTGATCAAGCCCAGCATCACGCTTTGCATATCGATAGTGTTGGTGGTGGTGGTTCCGGTGTCGTACTTGCTTGTGCTGCCGGCACCGCTGATGCTTCGGTTCGTGCGTATAATTGGGATATGGCAAGCGAATGCTGCGGTGGAGGGATTGTATTACCAGGTTGCTTGAGTACTTGTAGTAGTAATTCGGCTTGGGAGTTGTGGCGTGGCTGCGGGACGGCGTTTATGAACCCACGGATTTGAGCTGACGCGTCTTGACTTGACTCCACTCGGAACCGTACAAATTCGCTGCCGTAGTTCTTAGTGTTACACACTCACCCCCCTCTCTCGTCGCAACGTTGGATTGTTCTAAGCTCTCCCAAATACACCTAATCCGTCATGGACGCTCTCAAGTCGCTCGTGCAACCCCTCGTCGGCGGCGCAGGCGGCTCCTCGGTCATTGACGGCGTAAAGCTTGTTGTCTTGGGAGGCACCGTCGAGACCGCACGCAGGGTATCCAGCACTGCATGGTACGTTTACTGCACCTCTCTCGACTGTCCTGACCTCGCTTTTCCTACTTCATAGGTCACACTTTGTCAACTGTAAGCGCCGTCGTTTCCGTCGACTGACTCAGGCTGACGACCATTTCGCAGCCTTTTTCCTCACCGCCCATTTCTCTGAGGAAGACTACCCTTACGACTGGCTCATGCTGTGGCTCTCTCGTCGCCCAGAATGGCAGCGCTCCAGGGAGTTCGAAACGACTACTCGAACCACGACGCCCGGCTTCTCAGGCACCCAGACCACTGACAACTCGTTTGGGGACGAGGAAGAAGACGGTGATGAAGACTCACCACCTGGCAAAGTCAAGACACGCGTCGTCTTCCAGCCCACGCCAGACACCACCCACACTATTTATTACAGGGGCCACTGGCTCAGGGTCCGTCGTAGCAAGAAGACAGACGGTAGCGGCTGTGAAGTTCTCTCAATAAGGTACACGTTCTATTTTCGGCCCGCCTCATGTTCACTAACACGGCCTCACAGTGTCGTGGCACGTAGCAATGCCATCCTCAAGCAGCTCGTCCTTCAAGCAAAGAAGGAATACGAAGCAGAGGCTATCCACCGCATTCAGATCTACTTTGCAGACTCTCATGGCAGTTGGCGCTGGACAGATTCGCGTCACAAGCGTCCCATGTCGTCCATCGTCTTGAACCCCGGTGTCAAGGAGATGCTTCTCAATGATGCTCGTGACTTCCTCAAGTCCGAGAAGGCATGTCATCTCGGTCCTTATCCATTATTCATTGCTCACTTGACGATTCTTTTCTTCAGTGGTACGCCGACCGTGGCATTCCATTCCGTCGTGGCTACCTTCTCCACGGCGTCCCAGGATCCGGAAAGAGCTCTCTCATCCATGCGATCGCTGGCGAGCTTATGCTCGACATCTACACTCTGTCCCTATCCTCCTCGTGGATCAGTGACAGTACACTGACCACGCTCATGGGTCGCGTCCCTGCTCGTTGCATTGTCCTTCTCGAGGACCTAGACGCTGCATTTACTCGCAGTGTTTCCCGTGACAAGAGCTCTAACGGATCTCCTGATTCGGGTAACGGCAACGGTGACGAGGCGACCGTTCCTGAGCAGCCTGCAACGTCGAGCAGTCGACACAGGCGTCACAAGGACCACATCTCGGACGTCAACACCCTGAGTTTGAGTGGTCTTCTCAACGCTTTGGATGGCGTTGCCGCTGCGGAAGGTCGTATCCTCTTTGCGTGAGACTTGATCCCTGTTTTGTTGGCGCCCAACTGACAAGAATTGCAGCACCACGAATCACCTTGAGCGTCTGGATCCTGCACTTTCCCGTCCTGGTCGTATGGACGTCTGGATCGAGTTCAAGAACGCTTCCAAGTGGCAGGCAGAGGCTCTCTTCCGTAACTTCTTCCCGTCGACCGACAAGGACGATGAACCGATAGAGGGTGACCTTGAAGGTATCGAGCTTCCCTCGACGCCAGCGTCTCAGTCGCCATCATCACACTCTTCTACTTTATGGTCCATGTCGCCTTCGTTCTCTTCGTCGACCTCGTCTTTGGCATGCTCGGCCAGGAACTCCCAATCCCGACCGGAATCCGTTTTCGGCCCGGATGGATTTGGTGCGAAGAACCAGACATATCTCCCTCCCCCCATCGAGGAGCACATTGTAGCTTGTCAGCACTCTGCCAAGCCCTTGGATGGTGTCAAGCTCGCCGAATTAGCAAAGCAGTTCGCGGACTCCATTCCTGATGATGAGTTCAGTGTTGCCGCACTGCAAGGATGTGAGTTCAATCTCTTGTAATTATGGGCGGAGTGATCTTTTTTCAATTGTGTTTCTTGAGCGTGTGCTGGTGCATTGGTGGGTTAAATTTGTTACTGACATAAATTCCTTGTCTAGATTTGCTCAGGAACAAGTCGCAACCCGAAGCAGCAGCGGAGGGGGCAGCCACCTGGGTTGTGAGTGAAAGGGAGATGCGGGAACGTCTCCAGAAGGAAAAGGAAACTCGTGAACTGAAAGAAAAATTGGAAGTGAGTGCTCGGCGCACATGTGCGTTGCCAAACTCTGTGTGATTTTGCTTTGGTATCGCCGCTCGGTCACTGATTGTTTTCATGTACAGCGCGAGAAAAGGAAGAAAGAACTGCTTGAAAAGGAGAAAGAGAAGGCCGAGCTCGAGAAAAAAGAGCTCGAACTAGTCAAACTCCGTCAACAGCTTCAGGAGCAAGAGGATAGAAACAAGACCGAACCGGAGAAGAAAGATTCAAATGAATCCAGCCCTGTTCCCGCTGTCGACGCACCCAAGGACGAAGATAAGAGCGAGAGCACCACCGACGAGGACAGTGACGAGGAGAACATTCCGACTCCCTCGACACCTCCGGAAAAGGTTTGGATCAATGTCGTAAAGGGATCCAGTTGACTATCTTCGACCCCCGCCGCTGTTGAGATGGACGACCGCAATTCTCAACCTCCTATTATAGAGCCGACAGAAACGATTCATGAGGACGGTCATGATCCCGCAGCGACGGATACCCCGGAACATACCCATGCTGATCAGGTCGCAGTTGATCACCAGCTTCAGGCGACAGTGTCGAGTACTTTGATACTCCGCCATGCTGGTGGTTTTGCTTTAGTGTATTCTATGCTGCATTTCTATTTCCTCCATTTGTACACACTCCTCTTGCACTTCAATGTAACTGGCCGGCGCAAGCAGACCTAGCGCGCCTGCGTCATGTTTTGTGCAGGTCTTCTTCGTCGTTTGCTCTTGACAGCAATGATTTCTTCAACTCCATCCATGCTGACCATGTATATATCACAAAGGTTCCCGATCGCTGTATACTTGCCCTTTGCAACCCATCGAACTTCTTGACTCGCATCTAATCCCCTGCTGGTCACCTATTATTACTTCATGTTGGCCTGATGAAATTACACACGTGTTATTGGACATTTTGTTTTGGTTATGATCACTACGCGTGTATGGTAAATGACATTCAGCAGGCGCTCTCCTTTGCCGTGTGCCGTCAATAGTTGTAAGTCGATATCATTTGTCAAACGTTTGAATGATGATCTCCATTGAACTTCACAGGACGCGTCGTACGGCAGAAACTCCCAATAAATTGACTACTAGTACATACAAACACCGAATGACTTTTTTCTTCTTTTTCTTCGATCTTCATCGCCAACAAAAGAGAGCATAGAACACCAACTAGAACGTACAACGCAATGCTAGAGGGGGATATGGAACAAGACGGATGGCATAGGAAAGGGGTACCAACAAAACGAATCAGAACTGTTTACAAAAACGTCCGTTGAGAGCTTGTTTGGCATCATTGTGCTTCCGATCCGTATATCAAAACCACCCGGACTTGAAGCGACCCGCGATGCCACTGGGTTCGAGGGGCTTATCCTTGACCCAATGCAAGTACTTTTGATAACCAATCTGAAGGCCCCAACAGTAATCGGCCGACATGTATACCTTGTCATCGTTAAACGGAACCCCAGCTTTGACGTTTCTGAACCTGCAAAACTTGAGTCTCTTTGGCAAGCAGCATAGAGCTCAACTGATTTACCAATGTTGTATCGCTTCCGGGTTGGGCTGTACGAGGATTCCAGGCGTTGTTTCGTCATTCACGGGTTGTTTCTTGGGCGCAGGGTCCATAACCCGCTTGAGTTCGTGGAGCTTAAGTGTTTCATGATCAATTCGGGTTTGAGAAACTGCATGGCAGGATGAACAGGTGCTCGTGAAGTCGTCAGCCGGTCTGATTAAATGTCTTTAGTGGTTCTACATTGCATGACAATGGTTGAGGACTAACCCGTCCAGGCGGCCATGCCAACCCAATCCTACCGTGGCACCTTTGAGACTTTTATACACATCAAGAGCGTAGCCATTGACCCAAAGTTCCTTGGATACCGCTCCATTGTCGTGTGCTTCTTGTGTCAGACTCGGGTCATTCCCCCACTGAAGTCCAACCGGAATGAGGTCGTCCCTCCAGTCTGGCTGGAAGTTCAAGTTTCAGCATCGCATCGGACATACGAACTTGATAGCACTTACACTAGGTTCCACCTTAGTTCCATCGTATATGAAAGTACCGTACACCCAGCCAATGGGGAGATTCCAGGTATCGGGAGCCCGGGTACGGAAGTCAAACTGGATGAGATGAAGAGGTTCGACTGTACGCTTGCGCTGCGAAGGCATCGGATTTCCTTCCTCGTCCACTTCAGCAATGCAAGCCCAGGCCGTAGGAGCTTTCTCGTTCTTCAAGGTATACATCTGGTCCCCGCCAACATCGCACCAAACTTCCTCGACGAGGAGGGATCCCTCTGGAAACTTGACAAGGTTGTTTTTGTTCCAGTTGGGTTCTTTGTCTCCCTTACCCCAGACGCCAGCTAAAACTGTGGCCGCTGCCTAAATGTCAGAATGGAGACAAAGACTGGCCGTGCTATGGCACTAACCTCTGGCATTGTAGAAATGGTTTACCCAGCCCTGCACGAATTTGTCCTGCTTGTCCGAAAGATGGCCCTTTTCGAGTTTGCCGCCGTACCGCAAGCCGCTGACTGGCTCTCGCCCATCGTCACCGCGGTGCAACCATGGTGCATGGAAGAATTTATCATGGTTCTGGAGGGAGATTTATCGTTCGAACAAAAGATGAAGGACTCGTTTACATACCTGGGTAAAGTATTTCCTGATTTCCTCGCAAAATTCTTTTGCTACCTGCGGATTCAGAATGCCGCCCTTCAAGAATTCCTTCTTAAGCCATGGTGCGTCCAATTCAGCCGTCTCGGGGTATTCATAACGATACTTCCAGGGTGTAACACCTGAGGGAAGGTGGTCTGGAATAGGATAATCGGAGGGTTTTTGGAACTCCTGCAGTTGCCCGTCTTTCATGATGAATGTTATCGAAGAGTGAGATGCGGTCGGACAAACTGGATAGCCTGATCCATTTATCTGGTCGGGATCAGAGCTGGGAAACGGCTGGAAAGTTTGGGGTATTGAACACGTTACCGTGGCGTCCCCGGTATTCGTAAGGTGAGTACGATGGATGAGCTTCCATTCCATTCATCCAAACATGGTCCTGGTCGGTAGAGATCATACCAGGTACCGGAGCCGAATAAGTTCAACACGTACAGTACTAGTGTGCAAAAGGAGGTCTTGAGGTCCACTTATGTCACCGGGTCGGAACCTGGACGCTGTCCTCTTCTACAGAGAACTCTCGCCTTTGACGTGTACAATCCCCTTTAGGAGGACAAGCATTATGCTTCGGATGTACCTTATACTGATAAGTTGGCGCAGCCCCTGAGCTCCAGAGTTGGTACGTACATGATCATTCTGATGGATTTATGCTTGTCGGAATGGAGTACCCATCGATCCACATCGGAGGCGAGGAGGATCCAAGAACGTAAATTTCTCCTGGAGGAGTGGCACCCGGAGAACGAACTTTAGGTGATTGAATGTTACCAGAAGACTTGGAACTTGCCCGTGAGATACCCCTGTCCTGAAGGGGATTCTGAGCACGGCGATTCGATATCTGGCCGCAAGGGGCATCAGTTTGTTGCGTAAAATACGAGCCAGCTGTCGAAGAATAAACCTTGAGCGCTTTGGTAGTGGTCGTAATTGAAAGGTACTGACCCTATTAGATGATCACTGGCAACCGACTCGGAGTCCTAAAACTCCTAAAGACCATTCTTCCTGCCATAACTTGTGGAAACCGATGAACAAACAACGTACGAGTCGGAATTCGAAACTTGCCTGCCACTAGGGTTGTCGGATCACGCTGTTCGACATTCAGTCGGCTAGCAGACATGACCGAGCCAGAATACAACAGCTGGCTCAGCTAGTATTCTCGACATCATGACAGTATCTTACAAGGATGATCCGAATTGCTATTTAGATCATACACCATCACGTGACTTTATAACGACGCGTCGCGCAGAGTTGACAACACTTCGAATCTCGTCTCCGAGGAAATGAGCGACTCTAATATCTTTTTTATCGATCCTGATGATCCCGACTCTTCAAACATTCCTGCAGAAACAACCCAGCATTCTGAAGACCTTCCAGGATCTCAGACGCAGCCAAAAATTACCCCCATTTCGTCCCAACAAGTCCGTGAAAAACGACTATTTTTTCCGGACAGTGACGATGAGGATATTCCATCTTTCGGGGCACCACTCAATTCCTCCGTTGCAATGACTCCCCAAGCAACGGGTGCAACAGATGACTCTGACATCGAGCTTCCCTCTATCGAAGAAGTTCCACGCGCGTCAAGCGTCAGCAGCATGTCTTCAGCTGGGGTTTCGATGGACTTCTCTTCTCCTCCCCCTTCTCCCAAACCCGCCATTCGGTCGTCTCCTCCAGCAAAGAAAAGGCGTCTTTCATCATCAACGCAGTCCAAACCCACTGTCAAACCGGATGGAACATATCTCGGTAGTTTTGTAGTTGCAAACGCTTGGAGCACGGCCAAGGGCGCAGGTTACGTTAAACCAGGGGACGAGGTCAGGATCGAAAGGGATACCCCAGATGTTACGTCCTCAGTCATGGGAAAGAAGAAGCAACTTACTCTTAAGGCGATGCTAAAGCCGCATCAAGCGAAAAATATGAAACGAAAGACGGATACAATTGTCCGGCTCACTAACAAAGGTGGATTTGGTGAGTGCATCGTTCTCCAAGTGCAGCTGCCTGTCTGAGCAGGTCAAAAAGAATTCGGTCGGCTACCACAAGATGTCGCTGTATGGGTATCAAAGCTCCTTGACATGGGTGATTCTATTTCCGTTGGTGCATTTCTCATGACTGTACTCATTCGGTCTACCAAGGTATCATTAACTTCAGGGGCAGCACAATGGTCGATTGCCCACCCGTACTTCACTCGGGTGCAGACATGATCGTCTCTCTATCTGTTTATATTTCCGCTTCTGTGTTCAAGCCCGTCAACGCACCGGATACTTCAATTCAACCGAAAGTCATGTTTGGAAAGGAGACTGAAGAGGAACAATCCCTCCGTGAACGAAAGTCTGCGCTCCTGGCCTTATTCGACGCTGTCAACCTTCGGGCGAGTGCTAGCGCGCGAGCTCTAGGTAGTGACAAAACTTCCGTCGACGGTGAACAACAGGATAAAAGGACCACGCAGAAAACGGGAACAAAGAAGATGAGAACCGAAATAGTAGGTGACGGGGAGGAAATTGAAGTTGAGGAGGGTGAGGACTTGTCGGACAATCAGTTGGACCTCATTTACCGAAAGTGAACGCCTTGCGCCTCGGAGCCATGGCATTGTCTCATTCGATGTTTATAGGGCTCAGCGACACGACCAGACTATGTCGGAGATGGATCCTCCGCCGACATTTACGCTCACGTTAAGGGGGTATCAAAAGCAAGCACTCACGTAAGCCAATTCTTGCTTGGGCAAATGTGTACTTACCGTTGAGAAGGTGGATGCACTCTATGGAGTCAGGTAAAGTCTCCGCAAGAGAATCAACGTCCATGCATCCTCTGTGGAGCGAGTAAGTTTCGAGCTACCTTCTACGGCTACGTAACGTGACCATTTGCTAGATATATTTTCCCCCCGGAACCGTGTAATGGTTTAATTGATCTAACTGAGGATGACAAGCCGTTCTATTTCAACCCTTTCTCTGGTGAACTCAGTCTAGACTTTCCCAAGGCTGAGCGCAACCTTAAGGGCGGAATTTTGGCGTAAGTCTTTATACATCATAATCCGCATCACAGATTCATTAATTCTCGTAGAGATGGCAAGTGTTTTTTACTTTATCGAGAGCGACTGACGTTCGAGTATATCATCCTTTATTAGAAAGTAAGGGCTAGTCGAAATCACACCTTCGTCTGACTGACTTTGATCTACAGTGGGAATGGGCAAGACGATCATGCTCTCAGCTTTGATTCACACCAATAAAGGACCTGAGCCGGTCAGTGATGAGGGAAAAACTACACGTGGTCGTCAAACAAGACTGGACAGCGCGTTCCGAGCTATTCCACCACCCGATCAAACAAAACGATCAACAAAGGGTCCCTCTGCGACCTTGGTCGTTGCTCCGACGTCTCTTCTCACCCAATGGTCAGAGGAATTAGAGCGTTCCAGCGTTCCTGGCAGCGTCCGAGCCATTGTCTGGCATGGGCAAAATAGGCTAGATCTGGACGGTCTGGAGATTGAAGAAGACGGTAACACAGGCATACCGATCGTCATCACCTCTTACGGTGTCTTAGCTTCTGAGCATGCCAAGTTTGAAAAGTCGAACGGTCAATCATCGGTCTACCAAAGTAATGTGCAAGACCTTTTAGCTTGCCCTGTTACTGACTTCATATAGCGGAATGGATGAGAGTTATTCTGGATGAGGCACACCATTGTAAATCAAGGACCAGTAAAACTGCCCGGGCGGTCTATGCACTTCGAGCGAGAAGGAGGTGGGCCGTGACAGGAACACCAATCGTCAACAAACTCGAGGACCTTCACTCCCTCTTGTAAGAAGAGTTTGACTAGGATTGTTTTCATGCTCATTGTTGGACTAGAAATTTTCTGGATTACACGCCCTGGTCATCTTATGCATTTTTCCGCTCGTATGTCTATATTCAACGACGCCTGAGCTGCGACTGAAGGCTGGTTCTAGGTTTATTACGTTACCATTTCTCGCTCGTGACCCTAAAGCGATTGAGATTGTTCAAGTCATCTTGGAGAGTGTTTTGCTCCGCAGGGAGAAGAATATGCGGGACAGCGATGGGAAACGGATCGTGGAACTTCCTCCGAAAGAACATACCATCGAGACTCTACACTTCTCTACCGCAGAGCAAAAAATCTACGACTCTATCTTTGGCAACGCAAAACGAAGCTTTGATCAGCTTAATGCCAAAGGGCTAGTCGGCAAGAACTATACTCACATTCTCGCCATGCTGATGCGGTGCGTTCTTAATCGATGGTCTACTTTCCTATGGTAAACATCTGGTACTCAGCTTGCGACGTGCTGTGCTGCACCCAGATCTTGTCACAGACCCCAAAGAACTGGTGAATGAGCCTGCGTCAGGTTCAGGCTCCATCAAACTCGACACTCTCATACAGGATATCTCCGAGCACCAAACTTCTGACGCTCCGGATCCCTCCTTCGTGAAGACCGTGCTTTCCAATCTTGCGACACCCGAAACAGACGAATGCCCTATTTGTCTCGATGTGATGGAGACCGCAGTCGTTATCCCTCAGTGTTTGCATCAGTGGTAAGCATTACCTACCACTTGTGTCGCCTGCAACCTACACTGTTCTTAGCTGCAAAGATTGCATCGTCTCTTACATAACGTCCTGCACCGAACGAAACGAAGAAGGGCGCTGCCCTTCCTGTTCTCGGGGTCCCATCAAGGAAAACGAGTTGATAGAGGTTTTAAAACCTAAAACTGAAGGCGAAATGAACAGCGAATCCCTCGCTTTAGGAGACGACAAAGACGCGGCGCCCGTCACTGTGCCGTCAGTTGAGTTTCGTCGTAATGATTTCCGGTCCTCGACGAAACTCGATGCTTTGATTCAGAACCTACGTGAGTCGTCCCTTGATCAGTCATGTAACGGGCGATGAATGTGGATATCGAATAGGTCGACTACGAGACCAAGATCCATACTTCCATGCAGTTGTTTTCTCGCAATTTACTTCGTTCCTCTCGCTCATATCGACAGCTCTTGACCGTGAACACCTTGCTTGGTACCGCTTTGACGGTTCTATGGACATGAAAAAGCGCAGCGCGGCTATAGCCGAGTTCAAGCAGAATGACCACAAGCCAAAAGTTTTGATTATTAGTCTGAAGGCTGGCGGCGTTGGGCTGAATGTAAGAACTTTTTTCTTTCGGAACTTCTGCTGATCATCCAACAGCTAACCTGCGCTAACTATGTATTCATGGTAAACGTTTTAGTGTTCTCTGCAAAGCAAGCCTAACTCCAGTTCTAGATGGATTGTTGGTGGAATGCGGCTGTTGAAAACCAAGGCATGTACCTCGTTGACTTGCGCCTACACCCAATAACGTTCTCTGCAGCCATTGACCGTGTTCACCGCATTGGCCAAGAGAAAACCGTCTATGTCAAGCATTTCATCGTGAGAGAACCTTATTCCGCACTAGTATTCCAGCGTTGGTTGATGTACCCTGTTCCCCCAGATCGAGAAAACTATTGAAGGAAATATCCTTGAGATCCAGAAGCGCAAGACCGCTATTGTCAAGGAAGCATTCCGAGGAACGAACAAGTCTGGAAAAGCAGATCCCGAGAGTCTGGAAAATCTCAAAATCATTTTCGGCTGATCTACAGTACTTAGAGCTCGAAGTATGTATCGACTTGTATTATTAATACCGAGGTTTGGTGTGCCTGACTACGTGAGGTCACACGGCATGCGTGACTCATGTGTGACATTTCGGCGATTCCTGTGCTGGATCGGTTCTTGATTCACAACGGCCATGACGAGTGTGTCGCCCTTTGCTCGAAGCACCGCGTTCGACGAGCCCCGTCTCGGGGCACGCGAGCAGACTGTATGTACCCCTCCATCTTTTCTCTGTCTCCCCTGAATGATCCCGAGCAAGCGCTCTGCAGATCGAAGAAATGTACAGCGTTCCAGAGAGTTTTCTGGAAATTGAGGTTCGCAATCCTCAAACGCATGGTAGGCATATGTCTGTATCAAACATATTTTGAGATTTCAACCCATATCATCTCAGGATTCGGTCGGAAGATGTTTACCGACTACGAAGTTGTGTGCAAGGTATGTTCAGCTGACGTTGCTCTTCCTTCCTCTGAATTCAAGCATGTCTTAGACCAATATACCGGCCTTCAAACTACGTCATTCCCTTGTGAGACGTCGTTACTCCGACTTTGAAGCGTTCCGCGATATCCTCGAACGAGAATCCACCCGCGTCAACATTCCTCCCCTCCCTGGCAAGGTCTTCACTAACAGATTCTCTGACGAAGTCATTGAGTCCCGGAGGGAAGGACTCGAACGCTTCCTCAGCATCGTTGCTGGCCACCCTCTTCTACAGGTACGGCCTCTGAACATTGCCCTACTTCAGACGATTCTCACGATTTCCTTTCTTGCTTCTAGACGGGTAGCAAGGTCCTTTCTGCCTTCTTGCAGGACCCAGGCTGGGACAAAGGTCAATGGCTATAAATATTCTATCTCGCAACTACTCAGATAGTCCGCACCATGACGAACCCCATCTTGTCCCCACCCCGCCTCTCTTGGATCGTCTACCCAGTCTGATGTCCCCGTGCAAGGATGCCCAACTCTTTTATCATGTACCACTAGGTGTCCTCGTCTGAATTCACGCTTGCCGTTCCTGTATTAGTTACTGGTTCGCTCACGACCTTCCTCATGTTCTAGTACACAGGTACGTAAAGTACTACTTATGGAACTTTTTATGATTCCTCCACTGTGCGTTCATGGACGACAACGTCCATAACAGATCTGATAAGGAAATGAGCTGGTCACCCAACGCGAAACAACCTGCCTCCTACGCTTACCGTAAGTTAACCGCATATGCAGTCTCGACGTCCGTTAGCGTGAGCAGGTCCACAGAATGCACACCAGGAGAGACGGCAAGGAAGTCCATACGGACGGATTGACAAGTGGATGGCTTGAGCGGGCTGTATAACCCAACCGATCTTCAGAAACGCGGACAAATGGACGTTTCTTGACAACTCACCCGACCCTCACTCGGTTCTGCAACGGTAAAATACCGGGAGGAACGATCGAGGCCTTGAGATCCTCCATGTTGATTTTCTCTCTAGATTCTGGCGTACCGCTGATCTGCTCTGTCTTCCGTCCACCTGCATTTGGATAGCTAATCTCAAACCTTCTGGTCCACGAGCTCTGATTATAGACGAAAATATCCAACGTGAACTGATCCGATGAATATATCTTCCTCTGTCCAAACGGACAGCCGTCCTCAGATTCATCTGGTAAGAGGCCAACAGAAACAATGACGGGCTCTCCTGAAGCCACCGTCTGAAGTTCCCGCCGGCTGTCCATCTGGGCATTCAGGATCGTTGGGCGCGGCGTCTGTGGTATCGCGTTCGCCATTCCTACCCCCCTCTCCCGCCTGATGTCGATGCTCGGTCCGGAATGACCTTGTTGACTCCCCAAAGCATGGACGTGCGGCGTATTGGGCGGTAAGCCGGACGGGAACGCAGGGTACGAGGGCGTAGGCGGCGTGACGAAGGGTCGCCCTGGCACTTGAGGCAGTGGCGCGTTGGTGGTTCCAGCCGACATGATCGAGGACGATCGATTGAATGCCTGGAGTGCGACAGAAGGAGGGGTATAATTCATTGTCGGAGCGGGTGCCGCGGACTCGCGAGACGACAAAGAGAGACGAAGGTTCGAAGGTGGGTTGATGGCGCGCATGGCGGTGATACTTCCGGGAAGCGTGTTGCGTTTTCCGGCGATCGCTTGAGGAGCCTTGGCGTGCGTGGAGGCCGAAAGGAGAGATGAGAAAGCAGTAAGACCTGGGAAGGGCGACGCAGGCTCAGGGAGGACGTTGCGTCCTATAACAGTGGCTTCGTGCATATCTGCAAGTTCCTCGCGAGGTTTAGATGATAGATCCAGAATGCAGTTCCACTGGGAGGTGAACGTTTGAGTCGGGTAGGAGAGGATGGACTTTTCATCCTTGACTTCGCCTGTGATGTATGGTCTTCCGTGGACAACGATTGCCACCGATCTCTGCAACTCATTGCCGTCGCGGGTATCGCGGGTAGCCACTAGGAGGCTTTCTTGATCATTTGGCGTGCTCCAGAAGAATACGACATAGAGAAGGTTGTATTGCTCCATCGAACCTATACGCAGAGGGAGGAGGTGTTTCTCGACATGCAAGTCGAAGGCACCCTCTCCCCACCCGATCAATCTTGTGGTCGCACCTTCCCCACCTATCTTCACATCTAACCGTTCGAGCAAGAATCCCGTGCTTGGACCCGACTCTCCAGAGTTCTCCACTTCGACACAGAGGACTACAGTCCGTTCGCTATTTCCAGCCTCCCGCTCTTCGTTTCCACTGTCGATATCATTGAATTCGTAAGCATTGGGACCGCCGTCCAAAGGAGAGTTCTTTGGCAGCAACACATGAGGAACGAATACAGTGCGCATTCGAACACGAAAACCAGAGACCGTCTGCAAAACTTTGCGATAAGACTTTCGCAAAATGTGGCTTGGAGCCTGTTTAGATGTTGAGGGAGGTGTTCGAGTCGACGTGGATACAGGGGGAAGTGAGAAAAGTCGTCGACGAGTGGTATTTCCTAGTCTAGTCGAAGGAAAATGGAGTGGCTGGGAATCCGACGACATACTGGAACCTGCTACAAAATCTGAACATTTATGAATCACCAAACAATGAAATAATGACGCACTCAGTGCAACGCCCTCGAGCAGGTTGATTTCCTCGAAACCATTGTTATCGGTTTCTTCATCTTCTTCACCATCCTCCCCGCCTGTGACAGCCCCCAGGTCAAGACGAGAAATTATACCCATTCTGACCAGGTATACAACGAATGGGTGAGTCGATTGGGACTGAGACAGCGCCTTGTCTCGTAATGTAGTAGATGCGGTGAGGCAAATCAAAGGATCAGGGAAAGGAAGGCGTAGATAGGCTAAAATGTTCAACATGCCGCACCGAATGCAGATATCATGACCCTACTCACACACGATCAGGGAAAGTTGATAGACAGCAACCCAGCTTCTTTGGGTCTCGGAAAACAGGAGGGCGAATTTTTCTTGCTCCTTTGCCCTTTTCGTTCCCCATATACTCGAAAAGAGTGGAATTCCTTCTGACTGCACGTATTGACGGTCGCTTTCGGCAGTAGACGGAATTGGAGTCGGGGTGTTTGGCGGGAATATCGAAGGATGGATCGAGAGTGGGCGGCCCAGCGGTTTGGATGATGGGCGAGAAGAAGCCAGATGAGCGGTGTCCGGTCCATTTCGATCTGGACTTTGAGAGATGTAGGTCGCGTCTAGCGATACTTGTACGTGACTGAGCAAGCCTACAAGTGACTGAGGGGGGTTATGATGGTCATGTGGGCTATCGAGAGATGGGTGCTTGATGTATAGCACCAGGAGCAGATTCAATTGCTCGTCTAGATCCCCGTGAGCTTTGGCGAGATGCAACACGCGTTGGCAGTGTACCTCACCGAAGAAAGCTTGTCTTCTCTCTGCATGAGGTTGTTTAACGCTCGCGAGCCAGTCATCAACGGCATTTTCTGGGAATGAGATGGAGGTATCCGGAGTAAAAACCTCAAGCACACAAGAGCCAAAAAGTGTCTCGAGCGGTTCCTCCGCTGCCATGAGATAACCCTGTTAAAGCTTTTAAACAACAAGCACAAACATCACTCCCCCGACCCGATTTGGTAAATAGCAGCAGATTCAGATCGCGGTCATGCAAGAATCGTTTCCGCCCCCAGATTTTGACTCTCACGTTGGGCTTTTATTGATCACTGACGAGCTCCAGGCTCCCTCGGATTTCTTGTTACACAGGCTACTGAATCTTCGCTTGAAGGATTCAAAGCGATCTCGATGTCTTTTTCTCTCCGTCTCGGAGGACATCGAACGAATAAAATCAGTGGCGGCCAAGTCAGTGCGTACAGAGTAGCGTACACCTCGTAATATACTAAATTTCATTATCAAGAGCTTGAATATCTCACAAAGTGCGAGGTTCAAGTTCGTCGACGTACATTCGCACATCGAGCCCGAAGTACCCGATCAAGACATGAGATCTAGTAGAGACACAAGATTGAGGAGTATTTTCGACCTCGTTGCTACGGAGCTGCGTAGTGGACAAGACAACGACGAGAAAATTCTCGTCATCTTGGATGATATCGCAACCCTTGAATGGTTGGGATATTCTGTTCTCGAATTGTCACGACTTTGCCGTGCACTGGCGACGTTGTGTCTCAAGGTAGAGCATACCGTATCCTCCCCGACACGCTAATAGATCTTGGTGGGATTCCTAGGAGTCAGCGACCCTCTTCATACGACATCATGTCCTCAATCGATCAGAACCTGATCCTCTTTTCAAACATCTCTTACAACTATGCTCGTACCACGTGGAAGTAAGACCGCTATCAAGCGGCCGTAGCGGTGCCGTCAGCGGTGAGGTGAGTCGAGACCCTTCAAAACCTTATGGAGTCCAACATTCGATTCATAGCTATGTCTGCACTTGGGTCCTGCGGAGAGCAAACCTTCGTATCCGCTAATCACCCGTTCCGCTGCACTGCAATATCGACTGACTGACGGTAGTGCTATCTTTTTCAACAAGGGCACTAGCGAGGGGGTACTCTAGGACTTCTTATTCCTTATCAATGGTGGCAACGACCTGTATTCCTTTTGGAGGTACTGCTTTGTTGATTAGTTCACGGCCGCCGACAGCGTTATCAGAAGTCTAAGGTTAATCGACAAGCGAGCCGCTAGGGGATCGCGAGATACATAAATCTATAAATACAGTCTTATGGCACTCGAGGGAGACAACGCGTGCCACAAATCCGTCGTCATGCAACTGTCAATATCAGAATCCACCAAAATTGTGTCATTCAAGTTCATCACAGATGATGTGCAATCTCTCCTTTAAGCTCTCTTCCGAGTACACAGCCCCTTTCAAGGCACCCGCATACATGTTTTGAACGACTTCGCGATACCCCATATAACCATCCACGACCGCTTCTTTCACGTGTGTGAGTAACACGGACACCGTCCGATCATCCTCCAGGTATAATCGGAGTTTCATCACTGCAGCCCTGAGATCTCGTTCGCATGACTCGACAAACTTGGCATGTAGCTCTTCAGCAGCGGCCTGAGATGCCCAGTCTTGTTCCGTCAGCAGCGGAGTCGGCGCCGGTGCATTCACCGACGGAGTAACCGTACGGGATGTGTTGAACGCCCTCACACAGTCAACCCATTCTTGCAGCGGTTCGCACGGGCCCTTGGCGCAGAGCGAGATGACATTTTGACAAGCGCGTTTGAGGTCTTGGTCTATCTCCTGGAGGTATGCGGAATGGGGCGTTCGGGAAAGCTTCCTTATGGAATCAGTAGTAACTCACATGTCGTGCATCTGTAATGCTCTCGTATCCGCGTGGCATACCGAGGGACGCAAAGAGTGCGTCAGGAAGCAGTGCAGTCGTCTTGTTGAAAATGGAAGCCAATGCATCTTGTTGGTCAACCTCAGCAAGTCTATGATATGTGGCCAAGCAAATCATTACCTGTCACGCCGCCTTGGCCTGTTTGTTGTTGAGTATCTCTCCCATCCAAGTCCAGGTTGTTCGTGACTTCTTTCAGGATCAAGAGATGTCGAACGAGGAAGAGTTCTCCATCGAGTGTGCTTGCGGGAGCGTTGCGTTGTCCTATGATAGTACTCGATGATACAAGTGATTGTCGACACAGGCTCACAGCTTCCTGAGCAATGTCTTCGAATATCGCAGGCTGGCAATATACGTAAATCATTGCAATTGGAGAGCGTGTCAGAGTATTACCTTGACGAAGTCGTGCAGTTGGGATAGTACCCAAACCGTTCTCTGCAAGGTCGGATACCACGTCTCCTGCTTATCCAGCGATGGAAGCTGGAACAACCGAGTAACACTCTCCTTCTCCTTGATGTCAAACATAGATGTAGGTTTTCTTGCAGCTGCAATAGTCCGTGAGCATTTTCCCACCTATGACAGCAAGCAGAACAAACGGACCTACGAGCAGATCTGGGTAGGCCAGATCTTCCGGTTTGGGGATAAAGTATCTGATATCAGCCTGAATCAAGCTCTGAGCCTTGAAGAACAGTCTTGTCTGAGCGTCTTGGAGAATCATCTGTAACAAATGGCTGACGTGAAGTTTCCCAAGGCCTCTTGGCTTTGAATGATCGATATCCACGGTAAGCTCGTCAAGTGGCTCATCTGGGAATTCAACATCGTCGAGAACCATCAATGCTTGAAGGACAGTGCAAACTTCACACAGCATTGTGAGTCGAGTCTCGTGAAGAATACGAGGCCGCAGATCATCATAGAGATAATCACATAGGGTTTCTAAGTAAGGGCTATAAATACATGTTCTGAGTGGAGAGTGTAAACGAGTAGGAAACAATATGACTCACTATAGCTGGTCTTCACCAGAATCGAAAAACTCACGGAAGAGATTGAACTCGTCAGTACAAAGCTGCTTTAGATACGCGCATCCTGCGTTTGTCTATAAAGCAGACATCAACAACGGAACTTTTTAGACAGTCATGGAACTTTACAAGTTCGACGAGCTCGGTGTGTGCTGGATCCAGCCCTCGTATTTCTTCTATCAAACGTCCGACCAAGAGGGTCTTACGTGCACTGAAGTAGGCTGAATGGCATTCAGACAGGAGAGCGGAGAGCTCATCTGGGTGCGCAGCTGCCCTTCGCTCGAGCTCGTTGAGAAGAGGTGCCAGTTGGGGTGTAACACTCCGAAATCTGGTATAGAGTAGATGCATCTGAGCCGTAGTGGACACATCCTATTGATAGAGTTAGCTGGAATGTGTGCAAGGCAAGAGCGACTGGGCTACCTTTTCAGACAAACGTTTGGATACGTCTGCTGAGAGTGCTCTGAGAGAGCCAACAAAAAACATCTTGATGAGGGTCATGGCGCGTGTCATACATTGCTGGAACCGTAGCAAATAGACCTCTGCTTCCTTGTAATATCGCTGGACATGCCATTTCTCAATACCAACGATTTGACGTGACAAATGACTGGAGGAAGAACGTACATGAGCCTTCAGATATTCGATGCATATGTCAACGCGTTCGACCATGTACAAGAAATCAGTTTGCAGGACGAGTGATTCTCCAGGGTGATTCAGCATCCGAGTCGCGTGTTCAAGCTCCTGGAAGTACTCCAGTCTGGTATCTATCTCGTCTGTGAGCTCAAGCAACTTGTCCTAAGACAAGTCGCAATGCCCGTCAGCGAACAAACGACCCGGAGAACGTGCAGCAACTGACCCTGTCTTCGAGAAGCCGTTCACAAGCTCCTTTCAAGCTCCTCCCACTCTCCTCGACGCCTCTCCATCCCTCGAGCATACTATCCACCTCCCTCTCCACCTCGCCAAGTCGCTCAAGCAACATGTCCGCTGTTCCCAAGTGTTCCGCCACCATGGCTACATGCGCCCTGAAATGCGCTTCTTGACTGTGCGCAACGGAACGATCGACCTGCGCAAACCAGTCATAGAATTGCTGAGGCGTCTGTATGGGCACCTTGGGGTCGAGGGCATGAGAAGGTAATGAACGCGCGAATGCAGCAGCAGGCGTGGAAGGTCGTGAGCCTGATCCGAGTTTGGTCGTCGTGCGTAAGCTGGGAGTCGGCGGGCGCGAGGGATCGTCCTCGATGGGCACCTTTCTGGACGTCAGACAATTTCTCTCAAGTAGACACAAATGCTCACTTTCAAAGGAAGAGGTGACTTCTCGCTTCCGGCTTTGATCGCGGCGATGCTCTTCAGAGCGAGGTCGGTCAAGGGTGCTTTAGCTTCCCATTCTTCAAGGGATATCTGGGGTTTTGGTTGCAATGTCGGGGTGGGAGGTGCAGCCTGGCGTCGTGGTGCATTGGAGCGGGCAGCTGACATGTCACCGCAAAGGTCTCACTCAGGTTCAGAGTGTGGCCAAACAAGTGCTAGTAGCGAAAAATCGCCTCTATCGTACTACAATATTCCAGTATCTACCGTGCATGTCACTTCAGAGAATGAAAAGAAAAAAGGAACTACTAGCTACGATACTACACTGTCTGCCCATGGTGATGGCTCGTCGGGAGAAATCACTGGCAATGATTCTTTGAGAGACCTGACGGATAAATCAGTGGCTCTAAATTTTTCCATTGACGCGATTCTTCGATGATGTCCAGCCAACGATGGTTTGGGCGCAGGCTCGAGCACAAGGTCGTCAATATGCCTGAGAACACCATACGAAGTTGCAAGGAGGGGAGCAGGCTGGTCGGTCGGTGATGTACTAGACGGCAGCTCCAGATCTAAAGGTAAACCTATATGCGACGAGGATGGTGTCTCTGACTGATCGATCCCATCTACGGATGTGCCAGACTCTCGTGGATTTGCGTTGCGTAGTCGTCCGTTTTCGCCTTCAACCAGCTTGAGTGCCTGATGCAGCACGTCTTTCTCCAATCGAGTTTGGTTCAGCTCTTCTTCGGCCTCAGCTCTTCTCATGCGCTCGGTAGCCACCATTTTGTTTGCCTGCGCGGTATTCAGATGAACAAATCTATGAGAGAAGACGCGTTTACCTCTTCAAACAATGCTTGAGACAGCGACTCCAGCTCCGCTTCCAGAGCAGCCTTGGCTGCATTTGCAGCTTTGTGAGCCTGACGTTCAGACGCGAGCTGTTCTTGCAATTCCTCGATCTCCTTTCCCCGTGCGTTTGGTACCAATGACGGAAGAGAAGGTGATGTGAGTTGTGAGGGATGAGGGGAAGGTGAAGGTGATTGAGTAGTACCTGTCAGCGGATGAGCGACATCTCGAATTAACGTGTTTGTATCCAACCCACTGCTACTGAACCGGAACCTGAAAAAACGGCTTTCTTGGCCCGTCAGCGGGGGTGTCGGCTGAGAAGTTGCCGGTGCCTTGGCACCATCAACGGGCACTGACACGGCTGCACTGGACGGAGCTGCAGGTGTACCGGATTCGTTCAAGGGACCATAATCTAGGCTTCGGGGGCGGGATTCAGATGTCTTTTCCGCATTGTAGTTCTGAACCTCGCGCGCACTCCAGCGACGCCAACCAACATCCCTCGCATTGCAAGGGGTCTCCCTCTTCAACGCTTCTTCGAGCATCTCATTGTTGCATATGACAAGCTGAAGATTCGACTTTGCGAGATTGAGTTGTGTCTCTAGTTCTGTTTGGGTCTTGAGTGCGGTCTTGAGAAGTGAAGACTACAGAAGGGAACAGATCAGGGATCGATGTCGGGGTAGTTAGTAGGAAAGCTGGACGCAAGCTCACGAATTCTTCCACCTTGTTGAGGATGCGGTCGAGTGCGTATCGGAGATCTTCCTCTTGTCCCTGGGAAAGAACACGGCGAGCGTCGCGCAATTCGTCGTCTAGGCCTGCGAAAACGGCTGACGTAGGTGAGCTCGGTGCGGGTGCTGGGGACCACGCTGATCTGGAACTCGAGCCAAATGAAACGTTGGTCATCACACAGATGGGCCTACAAAAATATACGAGGCGAAGGTACACAAGGTCAAGTTTGCCATTCATTTCCTTATGGAGTTGAACAACACACATCAATCATCTTGTGAGTAACTTCCACTACTCCATCCGTACTCAAATCCATCTTTTCTGATAGGCTGTGTGCGGGATTATCCCGACGGGCGCTGCATCCAGTGGGCCGGCGCAGGCGCACTTCCCACGAGAATCCTAGATACACAATGACATTCTCACACCAGTACTAGGGAACATGCTTTCAATAGCTCCTGTCCCATCTGCTCATCCTTTCGGAACCATCGCCGGTTCAAGGCATCGTTACGACGGACCCGCAATGCATCGATACTCCCAGTGCGGAGCTCTCACTACCCCATATGTACTACTTATCGCCTGAGTATCTCCCACTCATCCAAGGCACATCCTTTTTTCCGCGATCAACGATAAAAATTGCACAGCAAGGTCACAGTAGTGGCCATGCTCGGCGGCCAATTCCCATTTCCGAGACACGTTGGTTTATTATGCGGTGCCTTGTCTCGACCATTTAATCGCGCCGTTTCCCTTCCTCTGGTAACCACCACCCGCTCTTCTTCTCAGCAAGCACCATCGGTCTGCCATGCCTCCTCCAAAGAAGGTCGATCCTCCTCACAAACTCGTCTTTGCCACCAACAGCGTGCGCAACACAACCTTTTCCGTAGACAACAACAAGTTCTACTATGAGATCGTCACCCGATTCTGGCACCCTCATCTCACGAAAATAAATAAATATGACTACGAGAACCGTATGGTGACTTGCGTCGCCGAAATCGAGTCCCTCCCGAAGAAGGAAGTCAAGGTTCGATTCAACACGCCTGATGCAGAGGGCGAATGGATCCGGGCTTCGGACTTTGTCAAGGGCGAGGGGGTCAATGTGTGCGTACAATGTCTGGTCCCTTGTGTGGAGCACAAAATCTTACATCGTGGATAGGGGTGGTGTATTTACCACTGACGAGGATGGCTCGATGTACCGTTGGAAGACGCATAAGCGTCACCTACAGGTATGTATTGCGCCTGCTCGCTGCGACATCAAAAGCTGAATTTTCAAGCTCCAGCTTGTGAAAGCGGACGACGAGGAAAAGGTCCCGGTGGCTGAATACCATCCGTTCAAACGCCACTTTTTCATCTTCCGTATGGCTAGCCATGCATGGCTCGAAGTCAAGCCAGAAGCGGCCGCTGCTCTCGAGAAAATCATTGGTGAGTCTGTCTCCCGAGGTAGATTGATTGACTTTGCCTTATTGATGACGATCAACAGTGAGCTACCTCATCGTAGAAAGGCGCAGACGCCAAGCCAAGATCCGCGTCAGACTTGAGCACGATTAGACCAAGGCGTGCGATTTCTAGTTGTATGGTTCACATTCCGATTTCATGCATTTTATGTGTACTTGCCGGCGGCGCTGTTGGGTTTTGTTACTGCGGAACATGGGTTCCCGTCCTCACAGCCTCGGAAACCGGGTGTATTATCGAGGCTCTACACGCTTCAGGGTGCGACGGTCGCATGCTTCTTCCAAAGTCACCGATCAGTCGTTAATTTCTATATCTTCATTTGGGTTTCAAGATTGAAATATTGACGCTCGTCCACATTCATTTGATTTCTCTCATCATTCCATAGATGCTACATATGTTATCGTATAAAAGTTTGCCGCAAGCGAATAGGATGTTGGTATTCGATAACTAGCAGTGTGAGGAGTATCTACTGTCCTTCGTCACGGTACCGTCCTCAGGCCTCAGGCTTGAGGTCAATGGCAGATTGGTCATGCAAAGGGTCCCAATCCGGAAGACGACTCGGATGTCCGCCGCTCTAGTCCGCGAGTCCTTCACCCGTCGCCCTCTCTCATCCTTGCTCCGGGTCACTCGCGCCGATTATCCTTGCACACACGTGTGATCACTGCGCCGTCGCCCGGAGTCCCCACCTCGGCCCCTCCTGCACAATCATGCGGAGTCGGTCAAAAGACTAGAGCCGTTCCAAGTCAAAGTTACAATGACCTTTCAAGTTCTCTCACCCCGCGACATTCAGACGACTCTCAACTATTTTTCCCCTCTCGACGGCCAGCCCCTACAAGTATGCATACGAACCTCCCCCGCACATAGCAAAGTCCAACCTAGGCCGTGACAGTCGCGCAGTCGACAAGGCACGTTTGGTACCTCATTCAGCCTTTGAGGACAGCACTAGTCCACCGGACGCTCCACACAGGCAATCCATCGAGGTCAGGGTCCCAGTGGGTGTTCGATACTGAGTAAGAGTTTCACACTGCAGGTTTTCATAATGGATTACGCTTTCCGACGTTTATTATGCCTGATTTTGAGATGATCATACTTCTATAGGACATATCTATGCATATTTTTCCAGTTGTAGTCGAGACGCGATCGGCGTTTGGATGAGTCAATTCCCAGAGACTGCACGGAAACAGCTTGCGCGTACTACGACCATATCAAGGACGAGACACCTGTCTCGAGCAATCTTATCTGCCTCGGCATCTATAACTCGAAACTTTTATATATCGACAATAGGGGGGGAGTCCAAAGATCGCTAAGAATGGCGCAATATTTAGCCATGAGCTGACTGTGTAACACCCTCTCTCCCATGGCTGCCAACTTCTCCAGTATCCCAATTCTCGATTTCGCACTCACTAACGACCAGGCACTCAAGCCCGCGTTCATCGACCAACTCAGACATGCGCTCATCAACGTCGGCTTTCTCTACTTGAAGAATCACACCGTGCCGGGACGAGTAGTTGACGATCTGATTGGGTACATCCCCCGTCTCTTTGATCTCCCACAAGAGGCAAAGAATAAGATTTTCATGGCCAACTCTCCTCACTTCTTGGGGTATTCAAAGCTTGGCGCTGAGTTTACGAAAGGCAAGACAGACTATCGGGAGCAGTTTGATTTTGCCACTCCTCATGAGACCCAGTGGAGACCCGGCGCTCCGGAATACCTGCGACTCTGGGGGCCTTCCCAGGTGCGTGATTGGCTCGATCGTCTGGTCGACCGTACCGGTTGACGATGTTGGGTTCTAGTGGCCCGACGAAGAGCTTATACCAGGATTCAGAAATGTCATGGAAACGTACCTTGCTGAAGTGCAGCAGCTCAGCTATCGCTTCATCGGCCTGCTCGCGGAAGCGTTCGGTCTTCCCGCGGACGCGCTCAACAAGTTCTATGATACGGATGAATTGATGCAACACCGCGGGAAGGTAAGATAAATATGCAGATTCAAGATAACTTACCAAGACGTAATATCAGGTCGTGAAGTACCCAGCCAACGATGGCACGCTCACCGATCAAGGCGTCGGTCCTCACTACGACGCCGGCTTCCTCACATTCGTAAGAGCTCTTTGTAACACATGCAGCTTCTTGTATATACACCTCATCCATGTTTCAGCTCCTTCAAGCTTCCCCGCATCCCGGTCTCCAAGTCCAGAACCTTTCGGGCGAATGGATCGACGCACCTCCCATTCCCGGGACATTTGTCGTCAACATCGGCAAGGGCGAGTGACGCTAGCCTAGCATCTCATTTCAATTTAACACTCCATGAGCAGCCCTCGAGTTCGCCACGCGCGGACTCGCCCGCGCCACC
Organism: Leccinum subgranulosum; assembly: GCA_038091575.1. Classification (NCBI taxonomy): domain Eukaryota; kingdom Fungi; phylum Basidiomycota; class Agaricomycetes; order Boletales; family Boletaceae; genus Leccinum; species Leccinum subgranulosum. Next base: position 61,188 of record JBBPOS010000033.1, on the reverse strand, counting down.
TCTCATCGCGTCCTTTCTCCCCCGGTCGGCTCAACGGCCCGGTACTCCGTACCCTTTTTCCAGAACATCAGCTTGAACGCGTGTCTGGTTGACAAAGTGCTCGACTGTACGTTCTTCTCTGCCTCCCTACGGAACGGAATCATGATGCTTATGTGAAATTGGGCCGACGGGCAGTCCCTGCGGACATCTTGAAACTCAAGGAACTGAGAGGTGACGTTGTGGAGACGGACTGTACGTGTCCCTTCTCTTCCTCGAGCCTCTGCTGCATCCAGCTTCCTCGCTGATCCGACTCTCTTACAGCTGTCAATTTTGCTGAATTCGATCGTGAGCCTTCGGGAAAAGTTAATTTAATCGGCCGCGTCAAGTGAGTGCAGTACCGGTTTCGACCGTCCAGAACTGACATGGGCGCCGTACTTCAGGAGCCACCCAGATGTCGCCGAACGCCACTACCCCGACTTGTTCAAACAATACTTCCCGTCCGGCCTTCCAAAGCATGTCAGCGCGTACTAAGACATTCGAATATCCATTGAGGCGAACACTGGCAGGTCGTTCAAAGGTCACGACTGGAGATGCAGATTTTATTAAGCTTATGAGCAATGTGATGGGCTAGCACAAACGAAACGAGAAAAGGGAAATGTTAACGCTACAGCGAGGGGTACTGTACGATATGAAAGCGAATACGACAACAAAGGAGCCAACCCAATTACCGGCTATCGACATAAACTTCCGCCATCCAATGATTGTCACAGATGTTCCAGAGTGCAGTCAGTACCAACCGCTCAAACGTGATGCCTCCAGCGCCACCGCTCCCGAGACGCCAGTTTGCAGCACTCCGAGAGCGTGTTTGAGCCTCCGTTTGCTAAATGAAACATCGATTCCATGAAAAAGGCCGGATATGAAAAGGAAATGACAAGGACTTACAGTCATATACGTAGCAAAGGCAAAGGCGATTTGAACCGCGAGTTGCCCTCGTGTCACCGGGCCGGCAGACGAGAACAGATCAAGCGAATGAGACCAATCCACGTGATCATAACCTGGCCACTGGAATAACGCGTCTTTCAGAAACGCGACTCGGGGGAAGAGCGAAATCGCAAATCTTACCATGATTCTCAATGAAACCTTGCGGATCCTGGGAGAACTAGACATGAGAGACCCTATACGTTCGTTGGCATCTACGATCATGCGCTCTAGAGCGCCACCCGATCGTACCACTAGCTCTCGCATGGGTATGCCGAGGCCACGGCTAGGAGCTCCGATAAGCTCGAACATGATAGGAACGTGGCGGGGGGATGAAACGAGCTTCAACGGTGGTGTCTGCGGAACGCGCTTGAATGACGAAGGGAGGGTCGTTGGAAATGGTGGTTCTAACGGTGGATTGGCATAAGATAAGGCGGTATACGGAGAACGGAGTTCAGAAGGGACGGGTGCATGGAGAGGGTCAAGGTAGGGCATGTTCAGACGCAGACGAGAAACAGGAGCAGTCGACGAGGACACAGAACCTGGCTGGGACTTACCTTGAACTTGAATTTATACCTTGGAAGTGGACGGCTCGCGAAGAGGATGAAAGGATGGACATTTGAAAGGATGAAAGGACTGCGCGAGTACGGGGGTCATGACATGCTGAAAGGCAAGTCCTGACGAGCGGTAGTTGGCCCAGATCATCATCTGTCATCGTGGACACTGCCTACAGGAAATTAGTAGATGGATTGGTCAAGACGAAAGGCACGGGGGGGATGGCCTTTGTTTCTACTTCTCGATCCAAGAATTTTCGGCTATTCAATGACTGGAATGTCCTCGCGGCTGTCACGGTGAAAGGGTTTACATAATCCACTTACATTCTCAGACAACTGCTCCTATTCAACGTACACACCCTACGAATAGCTTACAACAATAAATTTTTCTGAGGGTCAGCATCAGCATACATGCAGGGCTCGAATGGCGCACAGTACAGAATAACTCACTATCAATTTACCCAGGCTCTAGCACTCTGGAATAACCTGAACCACGGGCCCACACCATTCCTTTTCCAAGCGCCTGAGAGTGCAGGTGGGTACCAGCTATTGCTCTCCAAAGAGGTAGCCCGTTCAGGGTGTGGCATCAACGCAAGCACCCTCCCATCCGGTGTCTGTACTCCCGCAATCCCCTCGACCCCTCCGTTGGGGTTCATTGGGTACACCACGGTCGGTGATCCCTGAGAGTCCACGTATTGGGTAGCGATAAGACCTGCAGTACGCAAGGCCAACAGCTGAGAGTCGCCGTTCGCGAACGATGCCCGCCCCTCTCCATGTGCGACGGGAACGGGGAGTTTGGAGCCGACCATGTCGCGGAGGAAAACAGAACCTCGGGTGGCGTCGCTTTCCGAGATCTGGATCATGCAGACCCGAGCTTCGAACCGCTCGCTCGCATTCTGCTTGAAATCGGGCCAGTTTTCCGCTCCGGGTATTAGCCCGCGGAGATGGCTGAGGAATTGACATCCGTTACATACGCCAAGCGTGAATGTGCTGTCATTCTCGAAGAACTGCTGGAATTCTCTCTTCGCGATCTGGTTGAGACGAACTGAGTGAGCCCAGCCTCTTCCGGCACCGACTACATCGCCATAAGAGAAACCTCCGCAGGCGGCGAGCCCACGGAAGTCGGCCAAAGAGATTGCTCCGCTCAGGATGTCGGTCATGTGTACGTCAACGGCATCAAATCCGGCCGCGGAGAACGCCCAAGCCATTTCGATATGACCATTGACACCTTGTTCTCGTAAAATGGCAACCTTCGGGCGATGTGTCAGATCACGGAAAGGGGATGAATTGTATGAGAAGGCAAGGTCATAGTAAATGCCCTTGTAGCTTGGGTCGCTTATGAGGTTGAACTCTTGCTTTGCAACGGCAGGGTTATCGCGGAGACTCTGCATCTTGAACGACGTCTCTGACCAGATTTCCTGGAGTTGTCCACGAGTCCGAGAGAACAATATATTACCACTCTCACGGACGACGAAGGCCTGATTGGTAGGATCTTCGTTCACGCTGCCGATCTCGAAGATCGAAGCGGCAGGGAAACCTACACCCGCGAACGTAGATTTCAATTCATCAACTGCGCGTTTGCGTACTTGAACAACAGCACCCAGCTCCTCGTTGAACAGCGTCGCGATAGCATCTCCGGAAGAACATAACTGGTCGAGTGTGATGTCTGCGCCGACCCGGCCTGCGAATGCCATTTCGACGAGGGTAGCGAACAACCCGCCGTCAGAACGATCGTGATAAGCAAGGACCAAGCCTGTTTTTCTGGATATCTGACAGCCAGTGAAGAAGGCTTTGAGCACAGATGGTTCGACAAGGTCAGGTGCCTCCGATCCAATCTCCTTGAATACTTGAGCTAGGGCCGATCCACCCATGCGCTTGTTTCCTCCTGCAAGGTCAAAGAATAGAAGGACAGTCGGCTCGCCAATATCTGTGTGGAGTTGTGGAGTCCAAGTTGTAGAAATGTCATCCACAGGTGCGAATGCCGTCACAATGAGCGACAAGGGTGCGCTGACTTCTCGTTGCTCGCCCTCCTGCCTCCACTTCATCGACATGGACATCGAATCCTTGCCAACCGGCACACCGACCCCAAGCGCAGGGCAAAGCTCCAGGCCCACCGCTGTGACAGCCTCGTACAACGCCGCTCCTTCCCCCTCCTTTGACGCAGCGCACATCCAATTCGCACTTAACTTGACAAGGGAGATGTCTGGGATGGAGGCCGCGACAATGTTGGTCAAAGATTCAGCGATTGCCATGCGTGCCGATGCAGCGGGGCTGAGGAGAGCTACAGGAGTTCTCTCGCCCATTGCCATCGCTTCTCCAGCGAGGACGTCAAAACCGTAGGAAGACCGAGTGACGGCAACGTCAGAGACAGGAACTTGCCAAGAGCCTACCATTTGGTCGCGCGTGACTAAACCTGTGATGGACCTATCTCCAATAGTGATCAAGAATGACTTTGATCCGACGGATGGAAGGCGGAGGACACGGTCGACCGCGGCTGAGATAGGGTCGACGATATTGGGGAGGTACGTGGAGAGGGTTGAGTCAAAGTCGTTGAAGACAACTTTGCGTCTTTTGTCCTTTCGGGACATATGGGGTGGCTTGCTGAAAAGGGTAGACATCTTCAAATTGATTACATTCTGGCCGAGGAGACGATCGGAGACGATCAGTTGTTCCTCCTCCGTGGCGTGACCAACGATGGAAAAAGGGCAACGTTCTCGTTTCGCAATCGCCTCAAAAATGTGGGTCTTCTCCACGGAGATGGCTAGGACGTAGCGCTCCTGACTCTCATTGCACCAGATCTCCATAGGCGACATGGAGCTGTCTGCAACGAGAACGTCTCGGATCTCAAATGTCGCTCCGAGTCTGGAATCATGCACCAGTTCAGGTAAGGCATTAGACAATCCTCCTGCTCCGACGTCGTGGATGCTCTCGATGGGGTTCTCGTCTCTGAGGCCCACGCACGCATCAATAACCTGCTGACACCGTCTCTGCATTTCCGCATTATCTCGCTGCACGGATGCGAAATCTAGATCTGCAGAACTGGCACCGGAAACTTGGCTAGATGCAGCTCCGCCTCCCAACCCGATCAGCATTCCGGGGCCACCCAGAACGATAATCTTTGCACCAGGTAGGATGGTCGATTTCTTGGCGAAGGCTGGGAGTACGTTTCCATAGCCACCGGCGATCATGATTGGTTTGTGGTACCCTCGGATTTCCTTTCTCCCATCCTCCGAGGGTACGGATTCCGAGAATGTCCGGAAGTACCCAGCAAGGGCAGGTCGTCCAAATTCATTGTTGAATGCGCTCGCACCCAAAGGGCCGTCGATCATGATTTCCAGGGCTGATGCGACGTGGGATGGCCGACCAAAGTCAGTTTCCCAAGGTTGCTCATAGCCCGGAATAAGCAGGTTGGAGACAGTGAAGCCAGTCAAGCCAGCCTTGGGCTTGGATCCCCGGCCAACGGCACCTTCGTCGCGGATTTCCCCGCCGGAACCTGTAGCCGCTCCTGGGTAGGGAGAAACTGCTGTAGGGTGATTGTGGGTCTCGACTTTGATGAGGATGTGGTAAGGTTCCGATTCGAGCCGGGTATAAATTCGTGTATGTTCAGATCCTTGAGCCCAGAGTCCAAAAACAGGTATGGTGGGACCTTCAAGGACAGCGGCGTTGTCGGAGTAGGCAGAGATGGCTTTTTTGCCACATAGAGCTTCGGTATTCCTGATCATTTGGAAGAGTGATTTGTCGTGAGAGACCTCGTCTATGGTCCAAGAGGCATTGAAGATCTTGTGTCTGCAGTGTTCCGAGTTAACCTGGGAGAACATGAAGAGTTCTGCATCCGTGGGGTTGCGGTTGATGGGAGAGACACCGGCAACGAAGGCATCAACTAGATAATTGATTTCGTCGGGCGCGAGGGCAAGGCCCAGAGTTTTGTTGGCTGCAGAGAGACGTTCTCTGGCAACAGTAACATCCGCTGTTTCATCGGCATTGTTTGTCAACTCGACTATCCCCAAAGGGCTCGGATCTTGATGCTTGAATAGCGAGTCTTCGTGAGGTAGAGAGAGTTGAATGGTCTGCGTCATGCGGTCATGGAGTAGATGCGAAATGTGGGAGACCACCCTGTCGTCTAGCGTGTTGCCCTCTTTGAAACGAAAGGCGTACGCAATGCCTCTTTCGATTCTCTCGACATGATCTCCAAGATTGCAAATGACTGCGATATCTGTCGCTTTACTGCTCCAGGGAGATATAGAGCCTGCTCTCGGGATGACATAGGCTATGTTTTGATCGCTTTGGAGGGTATCTGCCGTGCTAGGTAACTGGACGTTGTCGCCATAATCAAGGAGGGCTGCGAGGGATTCCCTGTGGGACGATTGACTTTTTCTGAGCTCCTGCTCAAGAGCCTGCGTGTGGCATTTGACGAGATGGATAAATACAGCATCTATGGAGAGAACATCGCCGTCTATAGCCTGGATGTTACGGAGGAGGATCTGACGCTTCGTTTCTGTGAGCGCAGACGATCCAGATAGAACGAGCATGCTATTTGCGAAATGGCTCAAGCGATGTCATTAACGGTGAGCGAAGGTCACCCACCGGGGAGGATCGTGGCGATGGATAAGGTGAAACGCGACAAGACGCGTTCACTTCTCACGCTCATGTCGTCCGTGCAAGCAACACCGACGCGTCGCTCGAAGCGCTTCCAGCAGCTCGTTACCCCCGTGCACCCGAGCGCATGGGCCGACAAGTCCACATCTTGGTCGTCAGAACCGTTCCACGTCAGACACCCCATCCCGCAAGATTACCAGGCCTTTGCAGAGGATGAGGGTTGGAAACCTACGCCGAACATGCAGACCGTGTTTTATCACTCCTTTACCCGCCTGAGGTCGCTTCCGCCTCGGTCCTACACTGGAAAGCCACGTACATCGAGGTCCGAGGCGAGTGTTCAGGAGGTTTTCAGTGTAGGGGATACGGTGTGCGTCACGACGGGCACTGCGGTGTGCGATAGCGTCGGGGTCATCACATCCATGTGGGAGCTCAGGGCAGACGGATCGGAAGGAACGCAAGAAAACATGTTCATTCGCATACACTGGTTTCAACAGCCAATCGAACTTCCTAGCATACGTCCACGAAGGGAGTACACAGAGGTAAGTCTTCAAACAGCCATGCGTCTACCACTCTCAACTCGCGTTCAAAGAACGAAGTATATTTTACCCTCGACACGGAAGCAATCTTGCCACCCTCCAGTGTCGTCCGCCACTGCACCGTAACCGACGAACCCCAAAATGTTCAAGCTGCGACTTCTCGACAATCATGCTCGGAAAAGCTCAAAGCAAAGTTCTATCATTGTCGTTTTGCCCTCGATTCCAGGAAAGGACTCTACTATGATTTTTCCTGGAGTAGTCATAAGAAACGCGCGCTCTCGGAGACAAGCGAAGAACAGACTAGTGGAAGGTCTTGGAACGTTCTCGTAGAGTCTCAGAGAAAGAAAACCGCCGGGGTTCAGAAACGCCCCAGGCTGAAAAAGATCCCTGAGGAGGAAGAGTTATCGGTACGGGAATCAGATACTGATTATGAATATCAAGACCCTGGGGAGGATGATGATGATTACGAACTTCCCATCGTGACTGACGATGATCTCGACTCTGCATCTGATCTTCACGGCGAAGTGCTCGAGGATGATCTCCCAAAAACTCCATCCCGGAAGCGCAAACGCACAGTGAGCACGCCTTCCAAGTCAACCCCTCGAAAAGGTCGTTCAAATAAGCTGGTCGCCCCAACTCCTCATTCAAAAGCTGCTATTCAAAAGAGAAACAATCGCAAAGGAACAGTCGTTCGTGTCCCACCTCCTGACCTGACACGAGAGCATTATACGCAGCTACACAAACTACCCGAAGACGCGTGGTTGCGAGCCATGCACGTTTTACATGTGGCCGCACGGCCAGACATTCTACCTTGTCGAGGTGAAGAATACAACCGTGTTTTGCGCACGGTGGAGGAACTTCTCGAGGAAGGGAGCGGTGGATGCATCTGTGAGTGTTTCGGTTTCTGTCTTAGGTGCTTTTAATTGTTGATTCTCTCAGATATATCAGGAGTTCCCGGAACCGGAAAAACTGCCACTGTACACGCTGTTGTACGCGAACTCAAGCGCATGGCGGAGAGTGGGGTGCGATCTGAATCCTCCATACGCGGTTGTTGCTTATGGCACTGAGCAGGAAACGATCCCTTTCACATATGTCGAGATTAACGGTCTCAGAATCCCCGAGCCACAAGCAGCTTACAATCTCCTTTGGGAAACGATATCCGGTCACGATGTCTTCACAGACGGGCATCTCAAGGTTAGTTCGAAGGAAGCTCTAAAACGCCTCAGCAACCACTTCAGCGCTGGTGTTAGGGCTGGCCCGGGTGGACATGCATGGTTGGTAGCGATTTCCAATACACACTTTCAATGGTTAACAACCTACGCTTGGTGTACTAGTGTTGTGTTGATGGACGAACTCGACCAGCTGGTCACCACAAAGCAAGATGTTGTCTATAACTTTTTCAACTGGCCAACCTTAGCCGGGTCAAAGCTTGTCGTGCTTGCGGTTGCGAACACGATGGACCTTCCGGAAAGAGTTATGAGTGGACGTGTTCGCAGTCGTCTAGGTGAGGAATCACCGAGTATAATCTTCCAATACTCTCTTAACGTCATGCACAGGTATGACCCGAATAAATTTCCAGCCATATACTACTCTCCAACTCGATGAGATTGTACGCGCGCGGCTTCTCGCATCCAAGGAAAACCTCCCGTCCCAACATCAACACGATGTCATTACTGTCGACGGTGTCAAGTTTGCCTCCATGAAAGTATCTTCCATTTCTGGTGACGCTCGTCGCGTACTGGACATCTGCAGGCGCGCTGTCGAACTTGTACATCCCAAGGGAAAGACAGCAGGTATGGATGACGTGAAGGAAGTGATAAAAGTGATGCAGAACAGTCCGACGGCTGCATTTTTGAGGGAGTTGAGCCTACACGAGAGGATTATGCTGGCTGCGCTGGTAAAGTGTATGAAGAGGGAGGGTGTGGAAGAAATAAAATGGGGGGAGGTGGGTTCTTCTGTCATATCAGTTGGTAACATGACCTCTGACGTTCGACAGGTCGAGCGTCAGCACTTGATCTACGTAGAGACCCTGGGGGAAGGGGTATCCACTCGTCGACCAACTATCGGGGAACTCACTATTGTCCTAGACTCCCTCCTTGCATCGCGGGCGATGCTGATGGAGGACGGGTTTACAGCGGCACGAAAACCGGTAGGCGAACGAAAGGTTATTCTCAATTTGGAGCAGGCCGAGATAGAGAGGGTTCTGGGTGACGTTGGCGGAAACCTGTGGATGAATGCACTCGGTGGGGATGCATAGATGGGGTCCTGAAATGGGGTGCTCGTTCCTCCACTGGCAAGACCTGCAATGTTCGAACCCGACATGTTCATCCTGACGTTTCTTCAACAGCCTCCACTTGTACTACGGGCTTGGTAAAGGCGGTATAAAACTATTGGATGGCGGGAACGCCGGGAGATCAAATACGATGACCATCCAATTGGACGATTGCCATTCAGGTTACAAGTCCAATCGCATTGGTTCAGGTTCAGCTTGGTAATATATGTACTCATCGTGTTGCCAGTTACTTGTCCCGGGTCGCCTTACCAATGTGATGATACTCATGACTAAGGTAATTTCTCGTGTCCACATTTTCCCATGAGATCATGCGACCACCAGTGAGACCGACCGATATAATTGTTCGCGACTCTCACTCACGACGAGTCCCTCCGCTGAGCCTCTCCCGAAGTCATGGGCAAGTTCTCCGTCTGCTCCTTTCTCCGTGAACAATGGACACCGATTCCCATCCCAAACGCTGATGTTAGTGACAAGTCGATTGTCGTCACTGGTGCAAATGTTGGCCTTGGCCTCGAAGCAGCCGTTCATCTCGCAAAACTGAAGCCCAAGCGTCTTCTCCTCACTGCCCGCGATGAGGCCAAGTGCAGGCAAGCCAAGCAAGGTATAGACATCTGTTCCTGGCTCTGACGCTCGCTAACTCGTTGAACTTTGCCCAGACGTCGAACAGCGGAGCATGATGAACGGCAATGATATTGAAGCCTGGCCACTCGAACTGGGTTCTTTCGACTCTGTTCGCAAGTTTGCTGACCAGGTCGAGCAGGAGGATTTGACGATAGATGCTCTTATCGCCAATGCAGGCTTGTCGACGATGACATTTATGAAGACGCAAGACGGATGGGAGACCACGTTTGTCTATACACAGCACCGTACTATTTATGCACTGACTCGGAACCCGGGCCTCTGATCAGGTTGCAAGTGAATTACTTATCGACGGCTCTGCTCAGCATTCTGATGCTCCCCCACCTCATCAAATCGACGACGCCAACCAATACCTCAAGACTTGTTGTTGTTTCGAGTGAAGTCCATTTCCTGGCTCGTAAGCTCACGGGTGCTACCAGCTGGCCCAGCATCCTTGGAAAACTGAACGATCAGGAGTATTGCACGGCTTCGTAAGTACTTCCTTGCACAACATTGCATACATAGTGGCCCATACAACACGATCTGCTCACACAGTGTCATGATGAATCGGTACGAACTCTCGAAACGTGTGTAAGATCAACAACTTCTCAGGTTCAGGGTGTGGTGTTAACCTCATCCTTTTCAAAAAAAATTGACCATGAAAACAATATCGCCAGTGCTGGAAGTCATGTTCGTTCGCGAGCTTGCTTCTCGGTTGCCGAACCCGACGCCCGTCTCCGTGTCGGCGATCAACCCGGGATTCTGCCACTCCCGCCTTACGCGATCGATCGAGGGCAATCCTGTCGTCAGTGTCTTGATACGCGCGGCAAAGGCACTGCTTGCGCGCCCGACCGAGGTCGGGGGTCACACGCTCGTACACCCCGCCGTGGAACCAGGCGAGAGAATCAGGCACGGACGGTATGTGTCCTGCTGTGAGGTCGCCGACGAGAGCGATTACGTTTTGAGCGAGGAGGGCAGGGAGATCTCGAGGCGTTTGTGGGTCAGTTTCGGCTCTGGTGCTCTTTGCGCAATGCGTTTGGCTAACGTAGATTTCCTTTTTTCTTCTTCTCTTGCTTCGCATGAAGACAGAGACTGTTGAGGTACTGGGCAAGGTCGATCCGAGAGTGAACCAGGTCATTTTGGAACATTTGTTGGCTCGCTGAGCCTGCAGCGCTAGGTCTCTCTAGGAGGGGTGTGCGTCCCACCGCCAGTTATCCTATGGATTAGTATACACTAGCGTTCACAGCATCGGTGGGCTGCAATGCGCTAATTATATCCGAACTATACCCACTTGCCGTGCTGCAGCAAACATAATCGGTCATGAGCTCTCATACATATCAAAATATCGACAAGGTTCGACTATGAATAAACAAGGACTCGGAGGCGAACTCATTGCGTTCAAGGTCACAGCACTAGGGTGGCAGATGTACGCCAAAAAAACGGGCTGCCATATGGGCTATCCACTAAAGATACATCAATTGCCAAGGGAGTAGAAGAGTGTGTATGTGAATGTGAACTAACAATATATCGTTACGTGAAAAATGGATATGATTTAACGTCAGTGATAAAGTAAGTGTCCCAATGTTGAGAACGATGGAGAACGACTATAAAAAGTTACATGGCATAGTCCCCAAATGGGTTCGTGGTCCTCTTCGTCTTTACGGGACTGGTGATGCAGGCATCGTCGTCAAATGGTGTGGCAAACGGATCAACCGGTTCATCTGTGGGTCGTACATGCGTATTCATAAGCAGGCGTGACGTTGACCTCGTGGACTCATGCAGACTCCCAAGACCCGCCAGCGGGCTAACTGGCATGGGAGCGGTTGACGAGCGGGTGTGTCTCCCTTGTGAAGCGGTAACGTTGGGACGAAAAGCGGGGAACCTGGAAACTGACACATGATGGATGGGTTTCTGAGCTGTTGGGCGTTCCTCAAAGGCGTTATGGAGGGGCATGGAAAGGGGTCCACGGTCGGGAGCAGGACTGGCATCCGCAGATCCTCTGGTATTCCGTGGTCGACCAGGAGGAGGCGGAGGAATGGTGAGAGGAATGGCCTTCTTTGGAGGGATGTTGTTCATCCAAGGAAGCGTAGGAGGTTTCTCTGAACGCACAGGGGAAGGCGTGCCATCGATCTTTGGAAAGTCTTTCGGCGTAGCAGTCGACGCTTGTTCGAGGGAAATCACCAATTGCGGATGAGGAGTACGAGAGGGAGAACTGTCAACCTCCAACAACGAATCGGACTCAACACTATCTTTCTTCGAGAACAATCCAATCACCGGCTTGAACCAGGCCGACTTTGTTTTTTGAACCGACGGATCTCCCTCGGGAGTTTCCAAAACACTTTTGTCATCCTTCTTGCCAAAGTTCATGAGCCCCATCGAACGACTGATTGCACAGCGGAGCCAAAACGCCTCAGGTTGTTTGTTACCCGTGTCTTCGTAGAAAAAACTGTCCCAGCTTTTCTCGAAAGTAGGCTTCAGAGACTTTAGAGGGTGATCTGGTGCAGGAGAGGGCTGACTTGGTCGACAAAATAGGCTGCTGCTGAAGGGAGAGCGAGTCTCAGGAAGCGGCGTGAACGAGCGCAAGGGAGGGTCAGCCTTCTCAGCATCGCCTGCATGAGGCATGGGTGCCTGCTCTTTGAACGGCATCTTGAGTCCCTCGAGGTCGTCTCGTTGCTCTTTCTGCCATTTCCGCCTTTTGTACGCATCAACCCGATTGTTGGTATATGAATCCCAAAAGAGGATGGCGAGGCCCATCAACACAACCACCCCCCACAGCCCCATGAAGATGCCAAACATCCATCGTTCTGTCTTCAACGCGTCGACGTACGTCGCCACCAGTCTGCCAACAAGACCATGAGGGTTGCTCGAGGTACCACCAATAGCAGCAGTAGCAATGGGTTGTGTAATTTCATCGACATCGCTCGGAGAGAGAACAAGGACTGTTTCGTTAAGCCGGGGCATATCAACATGAAGGCTTTGGTTCAAGAAAGTCAGTGCCTCTTCGATAGCAAGCACTTTGGAACCAATTAAGCACTTGACGAAATCCTGCGTAGGCGATTCGAGAATTGTTCCATTGAAAATGGTGCCTACGAGATTTTGAACGTCGGAATAAAAGTTATTCAGCGTGCTATTCAGTGTACTGGTGGTGCCATTCACCCAGCCGAAGAGGCCGTTGTTAATCGTAGACTGAACAGTCTCGACTTTGGCATTAATACTGTTAGCGAACGCTGCGGACTGGTTGTACATGCTGTTATTCATCTGTATCGCGATCGTGCTCGAAAGGTCTTGCATACTCGCAGAGACTTGAGCGGTATATTGGGTTTCAAGGGGACCAATCGCAATGAGTTGAATTTGGACAGAGAGCAGCCCGAAAAAGCCGATGAGAAAGCAGGCCAGTGCAGGCGGGTGAAAGACGTAGTGCAGGAACCAGCGAAGATGGGTGTGTTGAGAAGGCGAGAGGCGAAGGCGAGTTGCCAATATATAAGCGAAGCGTGTGAGCAGTGGATGTTGTGCGTCGGTTTGAAGCATGAGAAGATTATGGTTGGTGAGGGTTACAGACGAGGGCTCGGAAGAGGTGACGTGCCGAAGATAACGAGTCGTTGGATCGGACTCCCAAGCCTCTCGCGTATTCCGTAAATGATTCATGAGACAACGCCACTTGTACCACTCCAAAACGCAGTGACTAGCGAGGAGGAGGAACAACACTACGATCAAAATAATCGTGCCGATCCTTGCAACCTCGACAAGATCCTTTGCAAGATTGTCAACGGCAGAAGTATCGAAGTTGCTGCAGAACGAAACTGTGTTTTGCGCTGGCACGGGAAGCAACGTAGGATCAAATGTAAGTCCGAGAAAGGTATTGTTGATATCGGCCTTGACAGCCTCAAACGGTGTGTCCACCCTGTCAGATGTAAGGAAGCGCTCGTTGATCGGCTACACAACAACTCACAGATCCTGAATGGTATTCTTGATAGAAGACACAGTGGGCAACGAGCTATTGAGCTTAATCAAAGCATCCTCGAAATCGGTAGGGATGGTAATGTTGGAGATCGCATCAAGACTAGAAACATTGAATTGCGGTGCATGTATAGTACCGAAGGGATTGATCTTGTTCACAGCGTCCACAGCAGTCTGAATGGCAGAGTTGAGGGTAGTAGCGTCGCTCTTGAGACCCGAGACGATGCTGTCCAAAGCTTTTTGCAAGAAGGATGTGATCTGACGCGATTGATGAGAGGAATATGGAAGTAGTAGAAGGAAACGCACATCCTGAACTGCTGTGATCAGCAAATTCAATCCACCACCGACAACAAGTTCGAGGAAACATAGGAATGTGGAACGGTATATGTCGATGAGGAAATTAATGATGGCTTCCATACAGGTGAGTGCCAAGACAAGAGCTTCACGAGCGCCGTTCATGATCCCATTGGCTGCATCTGCAAACTGCTGGTTGGTGGCGATGGCCAGGTAGCGCGGCATACTGGCAGCGCTAGTTGCAGCCTGTTCTGCAGCCTGACAAGCTGTGAGGAGATCATCTTTTGCATTGGCAATGGATGATTGAGCATTGTCCAAGGAAAGGTGTAACCTGAAGATGACGAACAACAAGGAAAGAATGGGATAGGCCAGCCAGGTGAGAGAGAGAATGTGAGGAAGCTGAAGGTATGGCTTCAACGACGTGGAAGGGTTGGCAGTGGCATCATGGCCTGGTGCCGAGATCGTTGGAGGTTGTTGCAACATTTGGGTCGACCAGCGACGTCAGAAGGAAAAATATGGGGTCGTGGACGAAAAGAAAGAAGGGCAGGTAACGACCTAATAAGAGAGCGAAAACCATCGTCTACCACCTTTGTATTATTCGATGCGTTGTCACTGAGTAGCGACTCCATTGTTCGCGACAACAATAACACCTGCCATTTTGGGTGATACTGAAACGATCACTCCGAAATGCTGTGCAGATTAAATAATTGATTATTTTCTTGGTTCATCTCCGAGTCTAACGCAGAACGTCCACATGGACATTTCACACTGTGTCGTGGTCAACCAAAACGATTCGGCAGTTATGAACGCACTATTCAACTCTACACGAGCCTACTTACTACTAGTAAGTAACTGCCGGCATCTGAGCCTAGTATTTGAGCGGGTCTTCCGGGAAGTCACATGGCCCGCATGACGTCATATCGAGTTGACAACGCCTACCAGCGAGAGCTTGCCGTCGATTCGCAAGCTTTGATTGGCTAGCACGAAACTGCATATGCACCATTCCTCAACCAGTCAGAACTTGCAGTATCGAATTTCAACGACCGACTTATAATGAAAAGCATCCGGAAAGGAAATCCGTTGCGTAACAATTCTGACATGCATGTCAGTGTCTTTCGGACCAAATAACAGTCCATGCACTGCCCCTTCTCGCCCTGAATCTGACTTAACTTTGTTTGCTTGTACTCAACTTGTTGTCAAAGTCTTTCTGCCTTTCATTATCACTCCTCCAACTTGAACGCCCTCGGATCTCTCATTTTTCTGAATACATACAGTTATGGTCAAAGTGTTTCGTAGCGTCTTTTTGGTGCTTCTCGTGTTCTACATCGTTAAACGCAAAAGGTCCCAGTGGCGTCAGAGCAACACTCCCATCCCTCCAGGTCCCAAAGGCATTCCCCTATTTGGGGCCGTGCTAAGTATCAATGCTTCCCAGCCATGGTTCACTTACTACCAGTGGCGTAAAGTATTTGGTGCGTGTGGTGTTCTGCCTCCGAGTTAGTATCTCCGAATGAGCCCTAATGGTACATCTTTGTAGGCGACCTCGTCTGCACGCACATTTTCAATATGAAGGTCCTAGTTATAAATTCCGCCAAGGTTGCTCGTGATTTACTCGAACTTCGATCAGCCATCTACTCAGATCGGCCAAAGTTCGCAACAACGGAACCGTAGGCCACCCACCTCTTTTTTTCCATCTATCCTTACATAATTGTTCCGGATAGTTATGGAATTGCAGACGGCACCATCCTCATGCCCTATGGAGACACGTGGCGTCTTCACCGCCGCATATACCATCAAGCCATGAATGCTGAGGCTGCTATCAACTATCGACCGATGCAGTGCGCAAAAGCTCGACAGTTGATCATCAATATAATTGATGACCCGCAACACTTTTCTGTACATCTCCATGCGTTCGTCTTTTCGTCTCCTGCAAGTCCATCTTTCAGATGCTCTTTCATTTTAGGTATTCCACTTCGATCATCATGTCAATTGTTTACGGTTATGATACGGCACCCAAGAACGACCCATATGTCGACTATTGTGAGAAGGGTATGAAAGTAATTTCCAAGGCTGCTGATTCAAAGAGAGCTGCCTTGCTTGGAATATTTCCCTTCCGTATGTGCCATCGTATGATATGTCCCCTGACTGAGTTCCTTTCAAGTCTTGAAACTACCTACATGGATGCCCGGATCATTCAAAGCGGAAGCGGCAGAGGCAAGATGTTATGCAACTGGGTTTCGCAAAATTCTTTTTGGGATGGCAATAGAACGAATGGTGGATACCTCTTCCTGTCTTTCAATTTTTGGCTGCCTTCTGAAACTCCTCAAGCGATCCGGAACCGATGTACCATCGATGATCAGTGATGCGGTCAGGAGAAATGAGGTTAACGGCAACTTTCCAGAAGTCATACTTGCCATCAGGAATACTTCTTCCGTTGCATATGGTGGTGAGCATTCGTGGAGATTATGCTACCTTATCTTGTCTCAGATTTCAATGCAGCTGCGTCCGAAACCGTACGGTTTTACCGATGACATATTTCCGAGATACTGATCATAAGTGCCATGTATGTAGACATCAGCTAGCTTGGACGTGTTCGTGCTTGCCATGGTCCTATTCCCTGAGGCCCAGAGGAGAGCACAGAAGGAAATAGACACTGTCGTTGGTTTTGACCGGTTGCCCGATTTTAGCGATAGAGGTTCTTTACCGTTTGTTGAGGCCGTTCTACTGGAAACTTTGCGGTGGCATCCTGTTGTTCCTTTGGGTAAGCCGTGATATTTCCTTTTTGGTTCGTGCTGAGTCTTTCATCTTGTCAAGGACTGCCCCACGCGGTTACTACCGATGATGTATATGAAGGATCGTACATCCCGAAAGGTCTGTCAGTAAATCGTCCCCTCAGCGGTGTTGACCATTTTCTGTAGGAACTACGGTCTTCGTCAATGTGTGGTGGGCTAATATTCTGTATCTGCATGTGTGGCCGAATCTTGACCGCTTCTGCAGGGGTCTTGCTCACGACGAAGAAATTTACCCTGAACCATACAAGTTCCAGCCGGAACGATTCACTAAGGAGAATGGTACATTCACTGGAAACGATCCTTCATTCACGTTTGGGTTCGGACGAAGGTAGGAAAATATTCCTTTGCACATGATCTGAATCGATAGTTGCTGTAGGATTTGCCCAGGACGACACGTTGCTACTGCGTCGATATGGGTCGCTATTGCCTCGATGCTTGCAACCTTTGATTTTTCAAAAGCGCAAGATGAACAGGGAAACGAGATCAATTTTTCTCCCGAGTTCACTGCTGGCACGACTTCGTGAGCGTCTGTTCTTCTGCCGCATGAGCCTCAGAAATAATCCAGTAACCGACAGACGGCCCAAGCGCTTCCCGTGCAGAATTGTCCCCCGGATATCCCCAACGGCAATCAAAGAAATGGCCACGCAAAAGCTGTGACTTCTATTCCTGATCCAATTGGCTCTTTGCGAACGATCTTACTTCGCTCTCACGTTTTCCAGCCTATCTTGCGGATTTGGAATGATTACGGAAGCGGACGATGATATTATTATTCTGGCTGTGTGGAACTTCATTTTTTAGATCCGAACGCTTGGAAATGACCCTGGTGTGGACCTAGCGAGTGCATCTACTACAGCTTTGAGCGCGAATGCCAGTCAGATGAAGGGCCTATCAAATTCCCAACAGCTGTCAGCATGCATGAGGCTGTTTATTCACATACCGCGGTAAGCACCGTATGCTCGTCTGCGCGTAATGTGGTGAAAGAAGTCTATCTATTTGACCACGGGGCGCGACCTTCTCCACGTTGGAGCGCACGATGACACAAATCTGACCATCGATGGCACGTTCAAGGAGATATTTTCCTCGTCTGGTTGTCAACTCCATACAACCATCCTGATTTTCCTGGACGGCCAACTGCTCGGTGACCTCGGGTGAGATTCAACAGACCCATGCGAGTTTTCAAGACGGATGATTTCAAATGGTTATTTGGGTTAGCTGGCGCGCGATCGGACGAAGGGAACGACCGAAATTACTAGCCAAGTGACATCCAGGCAGTGCGAGGGGGTGCAGATCGGCACACGCTTGATGCCACGGAGTTAGCCTGTCATCAAACTACGCATCCGATCGGACACCCACACAGGCTATTTAGTGTGCCCGGAGGTCCCTTTGCAACCAGTCATCGTCCAAGTCCGAGCCATGGACAAGGTGGAATCGAAGTCGAAGAGAACCAGGAGGAACTTCGAGTACCACTATCTCTTCTCCAGACCACTTCCCGGAAAGCCTACTCTCTTGTTTATCCACGGATTCCCCTCGACGTCGTTTGACTGGTACCACCAGATAAACTATTTCCAGCCCAAGGGATATGGGTTGGTCGTCCCCGACCTCCTCGGCCACGGACGAACGGTACCCAAGACCAATAACCCTGCCCATTTTCTGCACACTGCAGTAGGTCAGGATCTTGTGGATATCCTCGACGAAGAGGGTGTCGGAAAGGACGTGGTAGCGATTGGTCACGACTGGTAGGTCCTGATGCTTGCTTATCGGCGCGAGTAACTGACGCTGACTCGTCGGTAACTTGATATCCTACGTGACTGCGCTGATTGGTAATGTGGCGAACGCCATCAGGGGTTCTGGCATCGCCAGTATTCTCTCTGTGAAGCACTCTGACCGCTTCCTCGGTTTCGTTTTTACCGCGGTCACTTATTATCCACCGTCGCCGTTCCCACCCATCGATCTCATTCTCGAGTTTCAGCGGCAAAATTTTGGGCGCCCGCTGATGGGGTACTGGAAGTTCTTCGAGAGACCAGACGCTGCAAGCCAGATCGAGAGGAATGTAAGTTTGAGCTAGTGCATATTTTTCCCTCCGCCTAACTTACGTTCTTTTTGTGTGTACGTGTTGAAAAAAAAACAGATCGATACGTTCCTCAACATATTTTATGCTGCCGATCCTGAAATGTGGAAGAGATACATGAACTTGCCCGGAGAATTTGAGATGTGCATCAGGATGGGCACCGAACTCCCAAGAGCGTCATACTTGGTCCCCGAGGTATGCTCGCGCTGTCGTATTGGACGAGTGCTAAGATCCCTGCGATAATGAAGCACTATGAACATGTTAAAGCGTCGTTGCTTCAGGGGGGGCTGAGCAGCCCTCTCAATTGGTACAAATGCAACCTACTGGGCGTCAATAACAATATCAAAGCAAGTACGTTCTTCCGATCGTCCTCTTTTCATCTTGAATCCTGAGTATTTTTGCGATGAAGCGGTATCTGAAGAAGATATCTTGATTAAAAAGCCGGTTTTCATGGCCGTGGCGAAATACGACTATGTTTGCCTCCGGGATTTTGCCATAACGGAGATAAAAAAGTATGCCATAGGTGGTCTAGCGATTGCAGAGTTCGACACCGGTCACTGTACACACTTGGAAAAGCCAGAGGAGTACAACGACGCGCTCGAAAGTTGGGTGGTCAATACGTTTCATTTGTGATCACCAACAAAGAAAGGATGGGATAGATGTCGTGTCTGCAATCATGTAACATTTTTCGTTGTATATCGAAGTCTGAAATAACAAGTAGAGAACGACTATAGAGCGCTACATAACTACTATCCTGTGATGGATATTTGCAGTACCGATATAATCAGTGGATACACTTCTAATACCTGTATTTTCGTCAAGCAATCAAGCAAAGACGAACAAGAAAGTAAGGAAACATGGCAGAGTTGCGGGTATGCGCAGTTTGCAACAGATGACGATCGGGTAGATATAGAAGTGTGTGGTCAGTCATGACCTGACGACCGATCAGTATTTATATAAATTAACAGAGCCAGGCAAGGCAACATGGGAACGAAACACGCACATCTTATAATCCACTGTTGCAGTTTCTCCGTTTGTGGCGTACTCAATGGTGATGTCTAAGTCTCGATTATTCCGCGCGTTGGGCACACACGAGAGGCGACCGTTGATTTTTTCTCCCTCAGAGATTGTGACCGTTGAAGGTGTGTAGAAAACGGTTTGTCTCGATTTATTTCATCAGTACGATGGTCACGGGGAAAATGAAAAGACGCAATACTCACTTCCAGTGCGTGTACTGTGCGTGGGGGCCTGTCGAGAACTGAATTTTCTTGTGCGTGCAATCGAACGATATGTCGAACCACGCAAGGAATGCGTGGATGTCTGAGAAAAAAAAGTTAGTCGCAAGAAAATGGATAAATGAAGTGATGTACAGTCATTCCGTGTTGCGGTGAGTGTAAATGGCGTAACGAAGGCCAGGTCTTCCTTTTTAGCAGTGAGCAAGTTTATATGCTGCGAATGATCAGCTTCAACACGTCGAGCAGAAAGGATCGCCAACCTTCAGCATGTATGGATCGGTCACCACAGATTTGAGTTCGACGGTGTCAACCAGAGGTTCCCGCAATGCAATGTCCTTGATGCAGGAATAATCGAACCCATAGACATTGTCCCAAACTAGCACCGACGGTCAAAATAACATAAACGGCGTTAATGGGGGTTTTACAATTGATTTTCTCCTCCTTGTAATCTTGGTCCTCGATTGCAGCCAGATACATTCTTGCGTTGTCAGGAAACATGTGTCCACCTGGTTTTAGATACTTGTCTCGAGCTAGCAGGACCGTGTCGAGCATGGACTCGTAGAGTAGGAAATAACCCATCCATTCAGATATGATTATATCAAACTGCGTTATCGGCAACTCGACGTCTTCGAGTTTGCCCTTGACCAGTGTAATCGCTAATTGGATTCATCGATATGAGTGACGTGCAATGGAGGACTAGCGTACGAGAATACGTACTATCCTTGAAACCATTGACCTCGATTATCTTTTGTGCTTGATCAATGATGTTTGACATGTCGATCTAAAGTTGGTTGGTTGATGATGACGCTTCGCCACAGGATCGATAAAGTTGCTTACACCGACAACGTGAGCTGCTCCAGCCTTGGCAGCGAACATACTAAGAATGCCTGTTCCACAGCCAACATCGAGCACGGTCTTCCCTTTGAACAGATGTCCGTTGTTGACGATCGCGGCACGATATGACCCAGTCCGGACCGAATCCTTCAACATTTCTTCGTGAATTCCTGCCCAATCAGACGGATAACATAAGATGTGGAGATCATATATTTTCTGAACGATTTCGCACCGAAATGCGCGTAAGAATCGGCATAGCTGCAAGAAAAGAAGACAAGTAAACGTCAGAATCTGACAGAATAAGTACGGGTGCGAGCGAACTAGTCTCTGGATGTCATGCCATCTGGTTGCATATCTCCCGAGGGAGAGGGTGTGGCACCGTTCATATTGACAGTGTCCATGTAGGCGATCTTGTTGGGTGGAAGGCAAGAAAAAAAATCCAAGATAGTCGCGTTCCCGAAAAGGCAAGCCAGACAATGATCGGGTCAAAGGCACCAACACACACAAACATCGCCCTCGGCTCTTGCCACGTGACTCGCCTTTCCGCCGCGGTGCCGGCTCAGCTCTTTGCGCAGAACCACCACGTCACCCAAGATATGATCATCGAATCCAGTTCAAACTTGGTCCGTGTTCAGTTGTTCTTGTTTCCTGTGACGCTGATGAGGCTCTGTAGGTTGATTACACAGACAACCCCCCTGCTTATGAGCAGGTTGCCACGAGCAGCAGTAAGTAGTCATCGAGTCATTCATCCTCCGCGGAATATACGTTGACGGACAAGAAGATGTACCTAAACCTGATGACAAGCAACAGTCCAAGGCACCAGAGCATCAACGCCCCTCATCCCCCCCTCTCGTATCGCTCCATGTAGCATCTGTCCCCGTGATGCCCCAGCCTCGAGTCTACTACTATCAGAATCCTACCACTGGGGAACATTTGACAGCATTCTTGCCCCCAGATCATCCCGAGATGATGTGCCTGCAACAAGGCGGCCACGAACCGCAGTCCAAGTTTGGCATTCTCGGCAAGTGCTGCTCTTCGAGGATTGTGTGCGCTGACTCACCTTGCTTTAGGTGTTTTGGCTGCTGTGATATGGTTCCCACTTGGAATTGGCTTATGTATTCTCGATCGCCGAGTGCAATGCAAGCGTTGCGGTGTGGTCCTAGACGAGGGCATATGTGGTTGAATATCACTGACCTGTGCCCTCGACCTCCCTCGCTTGGATCATACCTTTTTGGACACTGTTTCATTATAATGTTACGACCCTATCACAGACCCTGTATTTATCGGATCAACCATGAATTCACCTTCCCACTCACTCACGTTCTGGCGACGGTGGCAATCATTCGCTCTCCTCCAGCTTGCCGGCTGATCTTGTCTCCCATTAGCATCGACCCGGTCAATTCAGGTTTCCCTCCCAACCCTTTCAAATAGCATCCCGATTCGCAGATTAAAACGAGTTCCAGACATCCATCCATTGGACGGTAGCTCAGATTGCATGCGCGTCACGGCGGACAGGGTAATCAGAAGGTTGCCGTACTACAACTCATCATTCGCTCTCGTAATGTGACTATTATGCCAAGGCGATCAGGACATACATCCTTACTCAACAGAATGAGTTCACGTCGAATGGCGTTACTGGTTCATCCGGTCTCGACTCTAATTGTCTTAGGTGTTATCATTACCATGGATAGAGTGACCCCGACCAAACCGGACTGGCAGGTATAAATAATTATTAGTTCCAGTCAATTCCGTCGTGCACTCGCGCACTGCACTACAATGCCACTCCAACTTCTTCACGTCCCCGGTCTCTGTGTCCAAGCTGGCATGGGCTGGTTCACGACTGGAGTCATGCCACTCTGTATCATCGCAGTCGCCCGGAGCTCCAACGAATTGAGCTTCGCGCCCTCTGCGTCGTGAGCCCAGAGTGAGACGGCAAGCGTGTTGGTCCCGTTGTAGTTCAGGATACCTTGTGCTGGGGTAGCGTGAGCGTGAGCGCGCGTGCGGGCAAGAGTAAAAGAAAAAGCGAGGCACGTACGGACTGGGAAGGAGACCTGAGGGCCGATGTGGTTCACTGCATAGTATATCAGAACCGATGGCAAGCGCGAGTCGACGAAGAGGGGGGGATGGTACATACCATACTTGCCCATCTGGTATCCGTTGACGTAGAACTGAGTGAACAATGGAGAATGCGTCAAGAACGTGACAACGCGAGTCCGTTGGTACGCTTTACCTGAGAACGGAAATGAGGATTCGTCGTGGTGTTCGAGACGACAAGGGACATCGGGTAGTCGAGGCCGGAGGCAACGTTGAGCGGGAATGTTGTCCTGTGTGAGCTCTCATCAGATCCCAGTTATCACATCAGTACCTCGAATCAGACCTGTAGAAGCTAACGCCAGCCTCGGAAATTCCTGTGGTAGGCGAGCCTTGGCTCCAGCTTTCATCAGAGAAACCGGGGAGATGCCATCCTTGTGAGCCTTGTCAGCAAACAGAACATGGTTGACGAAAAGTCCACGCTTACCCATCCGTTCACCATACAATCCACCCTCGTTTAGCGCACCACGTATATTGTCGACGTACTGCCGGATTACAAAAAGTGTCAGGTTCATTGAACTGCTGATTGCGCGGAAGGACTTACGCTCTCTCCTCCCAAGTTCCCTGCTACTTTCCAGGTACTAACCGTCGTTTTCGAACTGCCGACAAAACTGTAATTCAAGATTCCTCTCGGGGTCTTGAAGAAGTCGCTCCCAGCAACCCAATCCTCTTCGTAGCCCATGTGATCCTGCAGGATCGTGATGATGTGATCTTCATCCTTCTTGAGCTTGCTGTTGAATTTGAAAGTACTCTCATATTCTGAGTGTACTGCGTCTCCGACCCATGAGCCCAAGAAGTTCTGATCCAGCCATGCAGAGTAGCCGAATGCATTCCCCCCTTGGACATCGACCTTGAATCCAGTTTCAGAGCCGTGGGCCGTAAAATGTCCGCGCCAGACGATGTTGCCAGTGTGATATCCGTAGTCGCCCGCATAGAGGACAACAGGTGTGCCAGGCTTAGTGGGGTTGACGGTGGTGTTGTGGTTGGCCGTTGTCCAATGTGTGTCATCGTACGTTGAGCTTACTTCAGGGAGCGAGTCTGCAGTTATCTTTCAAGAGGCTCGTTAGCAAAAGTTGGCGAGAAGTACTAGTCAAATATGCTACCCATTTCAAGGATCCGAGATCTGGAAGATCCACTTGAGGCAAGGACACACTCATCGACGAAATTATAGTGCTGTAGTTGGTGGATGACAGTGTCAGTGGTTCACCGTTGAAGGTGATCTGCTTCGAGGAGGCAGCGGGAGCGATTATCTCAAATGATGCCGTGCTGTCCAGGTCACCTGTGATCTCCAGGGTACTGCCAGAAATCTGAACAGTGCGAATTAGGTATCCTCCCTTGATGAGGATTGGGTTCGAGGTAGTGTAGGGGCTGTCGCTCGACAGGGGATACATTATCCAGAATTCATAAGCGTTGGTACGGTCTGGCGGCGATCAGAAGGAGCTCCACATATTCCGGTAAAGACAGCCTCACCTAAGATATATAGTAAAGTACTGGATCCAATTTCTACCACTGTCTGTCCCGATGTCATGTACTGAATTACGAGGTTACTCGATTTAATCGTTTTGGACTTGATGGACTGCGTTCCCGAAACGACCTTGGCGCTAGGGACATCTGTGGAGCTGAAGTGGAATGCCGTTTCGTGAAGCTCGCCGGCATTTCCGTAGACGACAATGACATCCCGACTATCTATGGTCGCCCTTGTGGCGTAGTCCTCGTCAGCGCAGCATAACACAAAATGATGTTGCATACCAGGTCATTACTTCTCCGGTAGAGTATACTAAATGGGTCGAACCGGCAGCATAGTCGACAACGAAAACTTTCGAGTCCTTCCCTTCGAGAGTAAGGTTTCCACCAAGCTGGGGAACGGACAAATTTCCAGCGCTGGTCGGCAATTCGATTGTATATATCTGCTTGTCATTCGAGCCCGAGCTAGAATGCCTTTGAATATCGGTGTAAGCATGCGGCGTACCACAGAAGAGAGAAAGGGCAGAGGGGGGGGAGGAAAGGTAGCCACCTGATAACATAGAATGAGACCACCTTGCTGACAGCATCCACTAATCGAGTTGTCGTTATTGCCGAATTTTTCGTATATGCCCCTGTGTTGTTGTCCAAGTTCATTGGACGCGTTGTAAGATAGGCAGGGCTGACGCGAAGGAAGTTGGCTTGTAGCTTCAGCTCATAGTATTTTTCGCGGAGTGTACGGTCTTCAGCGATCGCGGAACCCTGGAATATAGATAAGGAATAAAGCACGAGAAATCAACAGGACGATACGTACATAGTCATACGATGAATATACCCCGGGGTGCGCAATACCACCCCAATTTGTACCACCATAAATCATATAAAGATTGAGGTACGTGATTGACATTGCTAGCTCATTCTTGTAGAAGACTATAATACACCCTTAGTGCATCGAATATTTAGTATGGAATTGTGACCTGCCTCGCTCGAAATCGGGACCAGTGAGTATTGCGCAAGAATTATAACCGGAGCCGCCCCTAGTACATTAAGTGCGGGAGTAGGAACTTTGCATGTAGATGACGTACCATCCATCGAAGGAACCACCTTGATATTCAAACACACAGTTAGGCTGATTCGGGTTGTACTTCATGTTTTCACTCCAGAGATTACTTGGATGACGAAAAAATGAGTATCGTACAAGCATTTAGCACAAGGAATAACTTACGTCGGGACAGAGGTCCATGAATGTGGGTTAGAACAATCAAAGCCATTAGGATAGGAATCGTAACCTAGACAAGGAGAAAATGAGATTTAGGACTATCACATCAAATACGACCCACCCCAGATGTCAACAGTTTTGTAATGGCCAGAGGGGAAAGCGTCATTGAATGTAATAGGTACTGTGATTCCAGCGTTGCGCTATGATACATCACATCTTAGTAACACAATTGCACACATAAGGAATCAAGGCACACCAAAGCAGTCAAAAGTTCAGATTCATACAAGTGATCCTCCCCATAAGTGAATTCCGTATACTCGTTCTCAGACTATTTGGAATCATATCAGCCAGTGTGATTTCGGAAAGAGACGAAAGGAGTACCTGAACCAGGATAACGGGCCCACCGTTCGTGATCTGGTTTTCAGCAATGATGTGGCCGACAGCCTCAATATAGCCTTGCCACGCCTCAAAGTAGCCCGTATCCGAGGTCCTCCACTTGCCTGAAGTATACGTGCCCCAACCAGGGAAACCACCGGCTGTGGTTTCCGCATTGATGTATGGCCCTATCGAGGAAAAAAGTCAAATGCGATGCAATGACGAGATACGCTCTAGATCAAGAACAATGCTCACCGGGTCTAGCCAAGAGGTAGATGCCAGCCTGTTTGGCGGCATCAAACCATGGCTGCAAATCTCTGAATCCTTCGAAGGAAATTTCACCTCGTTTAGGTTCCACGATGCCCCAGAACACATAGAACGAAACTGTGTTTAACCCCATGGCCTTGACCTTCTGGAACAAATCCAAGTAATGCGATTGCACTGGAACCCTAAGAGCTTACTGTAAACGTCACGGAAACTAAGCGGATGTGAATGCGGCATGCCTGTGCGGATGTATTTCTCCACTGAAGAGGAATACATGCTCCCCGTTGATTATAACCGAATATTCGTCCCACGTAACCTAGAAAGCATACGACGATCTCGGTCAGTGCCTTTCACAAGGGAACACATCGAACATCACTCACTATATTCTGTAATCCATCTGATGACTGTCTTGCAAATTGGAGTTTACGACTGTCGGCGGGTTTCGATGACACCGATGGCAAGGTCGCGGCCAAAAGGGCGACAAACAGAGAAAACAAGACCATCTTCCTTGTTGAAGTTACGGGAGGCTGATCTCAGGCTGGAGGGAAAGCAAAGTTCGGAGAGCTCTTGTATCGATATCATATTCAAGTGAAGGCGTGTAGGGGAGAAGTCAGACGATCAACGGTTTCTGAATCCATCAGAAGCATCATTTGATACGTGTTACATGGGTGCGCTGAAACAAGGCGAATCCAGCAGAGGTAACAGAATACAAACCGGGCGTGGTATTAATGAACGGGTTTTTAGTGACCAGCTTGCAGTCTCAGCATTCTCCGCCCTGGTTATTGCGGGGAAAGTACCCCAGTACAGCGCATTTGGTCATGCGCCAGCCTGAGACAAATGCAAAGATTGGACTCAACTGAAGGATGATGTCAATGAAACTAGTACTACTAGTGGCAGTAGTATTCATGCCGCTCTACGACCAATAGTAGTTTCATCAACACCATCCCGGTTCCTGAGTTGAGTTCGATCACTTCACGAACTGATTTCTCTCTGAAACGTGCGTGATCCAGCAGGCTATGGCAGAAGTTGTCAGTGACACGTTGACATGGACAAGCTGCTGTCCAGATCATGATGATGATTTAGCCCCGCTGGGGGTCGCGTAAGTTGGTGACAAGTAGCGAAGCTGCCAGTGCTTATTTGGGTCCTTGTGCATTTATTTTTGTCCGACAAGGTGCTATTCCCTGGCACACGTTCACATTCCGGTGACAGTAAGATTTACTGCGAGAATGTCCTTGGGGTCATAGATTGAGCCTGTTTCTTTTTGCCAACAAGTAATTGTTGTGGTTTGACTTGCTCGTGGCAAACCGCAACGAGGGATTCGTCCGGCGAAGACTCAACAGTTTTGGACCCAGCCTCAGTCCGACTCCGGCCAAGGCTGAACTGTTCTAGCAGCTCGTCACACAAAATGACATCCAACTCATCGACACGGCCTCCGATCGAATACGTGATATTCGACATGGACGGTACTTGACCATGGCCAATGATTATCAACGCCCTTCCTTACAATCAGGCCAACAGGACTGCTGATCGACACCGAAGCCGTGTATGGCCAAGTCGCCAGTACGTATCTCCAAGCATCATCGCCCACAGCACACCATTGATCGTCCAGACAGATGAGATCCTCGCACCGCATGGAGCATATATGACATGGGAGATAAAAGCAGGGCTCATGGGTAAAGGTACGCTCCTCTTGTCATTTCACCCAACCTTTTACCAACTACTGTATCCCCAAGTCGAAAAAGAAGCAGTAGCCCATCTCCTCTCCTTCTTCCCGGGCATTCCGCTCACGGCAGAGGAATTCAGCACTCAACGTACGATCCGCCAAGATCTCCTCTGGCCGACCGTTCGCCCGCTCCCCGGCGTCACCAAACTGCTCGCGCACCTCACCAAGCACGCGATTCCGATCGTGGTCGCCACGTCGTCGATGCGACGCAACTTTGATCTCAAGTCCGCTCACCTCCGCGAGCCGATCTTTGGGCACTTTGGGTGTGGCGTCGAGGACGCGCGGGAGATGGTCGTCTGTGCGGACGACGTCGCTGGTAAGACGACCGGGAAACCGGAGCCGTACATCTTTCTCTTCGCTGCGCGAGAGAAACTGGGTAGGGATGTCGGAGACGGGGAAGAGGGGGTTAGCCCCGAACATGTTTTGGAGAGGGCCAAAGGTCTCGTGTTTGAGGATGCGGTTCCGGGAGTCGAGGCTGGCAAGAGAGCTGGGATGTCCGGTACAGTCTTATTTGGATTTCTTGAGCGATGCATACTGATACTCAAGATCTAGTGGTATGGGTTCCCGATCCAAAATTGTTGGCCATGGAATATTCGGGAAAACATGTACCAGACCAAACGTTACAGTCCATCGAAGAATTTAGGCCTGAGGAGTGGGGTCTTCCTCCTTACGAATAGTCCTCGGATCAAATGCAAATACAAATCGATCTATACCTGAAATGAAACTTGGAATACATGACACTATTGTACAGAAAGCGTGCGATCCGAGGGAAACTAAAAATACGAACCGGCTCCAACGTACGTGTTTTTCGTAGTCGACGCTCTCTCCGTGTTAGTAACATCGTCGTCATCACTGCTATCATCGCCAACCGCATCATGTCTCTTCTCACTGACTTGGCCCGTGATCCTGAGGGATTCTAGACCTAGCGTCTCGTTGTCCTGGGTCCTAATCCGTGATTGTACCCGTCTCTGATAACCCTTTGATTCAGGTCCGAATGCTGGATCGGGAAGTCCATAAACTTTCGCCGCGACTGCCATCCTTCCCTCGGGTATCAATGCTTGCAGCTCCGATTGTTTGGGTACCGGGTCAAACGTCAACTGGACATACACGTCAGTAAGGAACATGCGAGACACCGGGGAAGTTTTGGTTGATGAGTAAATCCTATCTCGTCAAGACTCGAGTACAGACGGACCACCCACCGAGTCATTGATCTTTCGGTAATGCTCCAGGAAAACTTTGACGGACTTGATCTCCTTATCAATCTTGGCCTTTCGATCCTGCCGCTTACCGTCCTGGTCTTGATCTTTGGCCCCATCTCGCCCCATCCCTAACCCTTTCGAGAGCCGGGGAACATGGAGATCTTCAAGTTCCTGTTGAGCCCACTTTAGAAACCCGACGGCTTCTCCTCCTTTACCGGGCTTCGTAGTCTCGCCTGCATCTACCCCCAACCACTGGTGTGCGATCGCGGAGTGGAACTTGGCTTCCTTTTCCAAGTACTTTAGCAAGTCTGCAGACACCTCTCCCGAACTTCCCCCGGCATCGTTATGAGACTTGGATGCAGACCCAAAGCTGGCTTTGAATCCCGACGTGAGGCTGGGTTTCGAGGGCGCCATGGCTAACGTACGTGCGGACGAATAGAGCGCCGCACAGTCGAGATGGAGCTTGGCTACGAGCGCGGGGGAAGGGTGCGACTTGGGAAGAGGCGGGCCCGGTGAAAGAGTGCTCTCGAACGCTGCCTTGGATAAGAGTTTGCGAATAGCGAGCGACTGAGCATCGGCGAGGGCCATCCTGTCATACGCGAGGATAAGCGACGAGTCCGTCAGCGATGGCGCTGCACGACGAGTGAAAAACGACAGACTTTGCCAGCGCGGCGTGAACCTCCCTCCACAAGTCTGGTGGTCTCGTCCACCCTACGACGGCCTTGTCCAGCTCTCCGAGGACGATCCCGCTGATCGTTGAAAACACGCCGCTTGCTCTACAGAGGAGGGTCACTCCGAAGTTGAGTTTCTCGTCTTTTTCTTTCCTCTCCTTCTCGCTTATCGCGCGTTCGTATTCGTACGCGCCAAGGGAAGCAATGACGGAGTGAGCAAAGTTTGACAGGGCCATGGCGTAGGTGACGAGGGTGCTCGCAAGATCGGCGTGTAGTGATGGCAATCGGAGCCGCGGAGAGTTGTTGAACAACGTAGCAGAGAGTGTAGTTCGCCAAGAAAACACTAGCATGATAGAAAGAAGGATCAGAGAGCAGGAACGGTTGTGATCATTGTCGCGAGCAGAGAGGCCGGCTCACCAGGCTCGTACTTGAGCTGCAGCTCGCCGGACTGGACAGATGCGATGATACCACGCAAGTGGGGGATGTAATCATCTAGGACCTTGATGATGCGGAGATAATCTCTGTCTTGGCCGTCTGTCTGGCGAGACTGTTTGAGTACGCCCCTCACATTCGCTCTTGCTTGAGTTGCCTCTGCGATGTGGGACGTGTAGACATTGCTCTCTGTGGTGTCAATAGCAAAATCAGAAAAAGCGATCGCGCCGGTAGTTGGCAACTCGTAGACGTAGGTCGTCATTGAAGAGGATCGGAGGAGAAAAAGAATGACCTGACCCTGGCTCGAACAGGAGACCTTCTGTGTGTTAGACAGATGCGATAACCAACTACGCCATCAGGCCGATGCAAGCAAGGAAAAGAAGGATCTGTTGTAAGCTGCCAAAGTCCGAATTCAACGGTTGTTTTCACCACAAAGTAATGGATCCCCAAGTCACCGACTCGGAGGAGTTGGAGAGCGTTTCCCCGTCCTACGACAAAGTGGATCCCCTCGAGTTTTTCCCATCGATTCCCAATTCGACGCGCGCACTCCTACACCGCGAGACCGATTTTCAGACGGTACTCGATGTTCTCGTTCAGCACAAACTATACGCGGAGAAGCAATGGAGATTTCCCGAGATTCATGTACCCAATGGCAGTGCCTGTGTCATCCCCAAACCGTTTATTGAACAAAAAACCGCAACATTGTTCAATGAGGTGAGCGATAGTTCGTAGTCACAAATGCCAGTGACCAAGCCAAGGGTCTTACGTTTCATGGAGATATTGAAAGCCGCTGTTAAGACGAATCCAGAGTGGGGGAACGCGTGGTCTTTTTACGCTTGGCGTTCTCACGCAGAGTCTACGATAGAGGGGATAAGGAAACCGGACGTCGTCTTGGTCAAAAGGCACAAACAGTATGAGGATTCCGTGGAATTCGGTGATATCATCACGTACTGTGAACTCAAGGCGAAATCAGATACTCGCGCCGTCCAAACAGCTTGGCACCAGATTGCAGAGATGGCCGGCTTGGTTGTGTCCCGCCAGGCCCATCGTCGATTTTTCATCGGTCTCTCCCTCTGCGGCGATCAACTTCGACTGATGATGATTGCCCGCGGTGCTGTCGTCTCTTCTAGGCCGTTCAAGATCAATGATGACCCATTACTGTTCATAAAGGTCCTACCTCACCTATCTTGCGTCGACCCTGTCTGTCGTGGCTTTGACGAGAATTTCATCGACCTTGGCCAGGGCAACTTCGATGTCGGGAATTTGAAGGTGCTCGTCACTCCCGTCAAGCTGTTTCACGGTTTGTCTATACAGGGGAGGGGGACCAAGGTCTCTTTATGTTCAGAGCCCTTGCTCGAGGGGAAACGCTATTATGTTCTCAAGGACTGTTGGCTCGTCGAGGGGCCCACTGACATCGACATTCACAATCACTTTACCTTTCAATGTCCTAGTCATTTCACCACTTTGGAAAACAGGACAAGTTTAATATTTTTCGCGGTTGCTTGAAGACGACGACGACGACGACGAGCGTTTGGGATTACGACGTGAAACTCCCCGGGATCCCTATCATTGCCGCTTCGGAGATAGCCCATTGCCGCAATCCGTCCAGTATTCCTCAGTTGCAAGACGGCGCCTCTGAACTGCGGTGTGCTGACACCACACAGCATGTTCTATCCAGATTCACCACAAATCTGTCGTTCGAAGCAAGGACCCATATACGTGTTTTGTCCGCGACTTGTGGAACTTCTCTTGCATGGTTCTCGTGTCGTCGTGAGTTCTTGAACGGTTTGATGGGCGCTATTGCAGGTGAGTGGCTGATGCTCTCAAGGGGGACAATTGCTTATCGATTCCAACAGGGCATTTCAACGGCCTAAGGAAGAACGTGTTGCATTGTGATATCAGTGATACCAATGTTTGGTTCATAGTACCAGATCTTGAACCCCGAAGTGTCGTTCCTGACTGGCCACAAGACAGAGCGTATACCAAGAGGGCGGGTGTCTTAGGCGACTGGGGCTTAGCAGAGATTCGTGACCCGAGTCAGCCAAATGATAACCTGACTGGAATGGTAACTGTGAGCATCAATTGTTCTATACCTACTTTCCACGGAATGATACCTTGTCTCGTTAGGGTACCTACCCTTTCCTGGCAGCAGAGTTGCTCTCCGCCGAGGGATTGAATGGTGAAGTGCGTCATGAAGTTCACCACGATCTTGAGTCGTTCTTCTGGCTCCTATGGATCATGTGTGTCAACTTGAATGGTCCGTTCCTCCAACGCCGACTTTGGCACGCGTCCTCCGCTGAAGCCCTACTACGCGCCCCTTGTGATGCCGTTACGTTGGACGATGTCTCGGACGTTCCCGCCTGGGCTACACCTGGTCTTCATTCTTGCACTGCCAGGGAAGTTCACAGATTCAAGTATGAAATTCCTTCTGCCCGCTTGTTGCTTAGCTTGAGTCCATATTTCTACTTGCAACCCATCATAGAGGGCTTGGAGCAACTCCGCGAGTATTTTGCGTAGACCCCTGACGCACCAAGCAGAATATGGAATCCATACAATTTTCATTCAGATTCTCCAGAACATGCGTGACTCGATCGCACCTGGCGACGACTATCCAACGGAGCAAGACATCATTCGTGGTCGCCAATCCTATGAAACGGTTGTTAAATCAGGCAGTTGCTTCGACGTACCGGTGATGCAAGAAGTGACCCCCGTCCTCTCTCAGTCGACTTCGAAAGGGGTTACCATCCTCTCTCAGTCGCGGTCAGGTTCGAAAGGAGTCACGGTCTCCAACCGTAGGCAAGGCGAAAAAGGGAAAAGGAGCAGGAAAACGACCGAGGATCCCCAAGACATTCCGACCCCGAATCAGCGTTCGTCTGGCCGTACCAAGCGTCAACGTACTTATGTACTAAGGGCAAGAGGAGAAGAGAGGGTCGACGTAAGGACGCACCTTTGCTATACTATCGTTACAACTGGATTTGTAATGTATCTTCGTACATACTTGTTTTCCGCTGCTTGAGGTCAACCACAAAATATATAAGTGAGCCACAGACTGAAGTGGAGGATTGTCTCGAGCGACGAAATAAAGAAATGATTCGAGCAGTTGAATGCACGAGAAATGAAACAAGAATTACTCCGAGTCCTGTGCGATGCAGTCCGTGCCTTTTTCCGAGTTCCCGTAGCTTCAAGTTCTCCGTAGCTTCGTTTAGTACCACGTACGCCCCTCACGTTCGCTCTTGCTTGAGTTGCCTCTGCGATGTGGGATGTGTAGACATTGCTCTCTGTGGTGTCAATAGCAAAATCAAAAAAGCGATCGCACCGGTAGTTGGCAACTCGTAGACATAGGTCGTCATTGGAGACGATCGGAGGTGACCTTGGTTCGAACAGGAGACCTTCTATGTGATAACCAACTACGCCGCATCAGGCCGCAAGCAAGGAAAAGAAGGAGGAGGTAAGTGTCCGTAAACTGCCAAGGTCCGAATTCAACCCTGCAGGGGGTTTGTTTAGCCGCCGATCAGTAGCTGCTACGCGAACCCCGTTTGGAAAGTGCTTGTTCACGCACAGGCATTTTGATCGATGGCATTGAGAATGTTCCTGGATGCGGCGGCAGCTCATTCAGCAGCGGGACGGGGTGACACATGGCTGCACGTGGAGTACGCGTGGTGGGAAGGCGGCGCGGGGCCTCGGGAGGAGCGGAACTTTGATCTGCGGGGTTCCGACCACGTGTGAGAAAAAAAAAAAAAGACGAAAAAAAAGAAGAGAGTTTGAGAGTGTCTCACTAAGGGTGGTTGCGACGTTGAACGTTGTACTATTAGCGTTTCTCTCCTTCCGTTGATTTCGATTTCGATTTCGTTTCGTTTGATTTCGTTTCGTTTGATTTCGTTTCGTTTTTCTTTCTTTTTTTTATTCGTTTTTCTTGTGTTGTGTGACTCCGCTCTCGTTTGTTCTTATTCTTTTTTATTATAAAATAATTTCTTGATACTTTATCGCCATGTCGAATTCAATCCGACTCGGTGAGCGCATCGCCGACCCACGCGCTCTCTCTGACGAGCTCGGTGTCGCCGATCCCACGTGCGTTCAAGTACCCCCGCCTTTGCCGCCCGCCCCGCTCACCGCCCACACAGCGATCAAACACTCTACTCGGGTCTCGCCAACTACACCTTTGGCAACCCCCGACCACCATCCCGCCCCTCCTCACTCTCCTCATTCGACGCAGCGATAGAGCCAACAGAGCCCATCAGCCCCCTCACTCCCGTCGTTCGCCAATCCAACGCGGATCGCACACCCCGACCCTCTGTATATGGCCCACCTGCGCCTCCGTTCCGAAATGTCAGCAGTCATCCTTCGCAGGGTACGGGACGCCCGGCTTCATCTCACCAGCACTCTTCTTCACAATCACGGCGCCTTCCAAGTACAACCAGTGACCTGACCCCCTCAGGTTCAAGTTCCCGCGCCGTTTCTGGGTCAGATAGCGAGAGAAGCCAAGATCCCACCCCATCCATAGACCCGATCACCCCTGCCTTTCTCAGCTCTCAACAGCGTGGCAGGGTCATGCCAGACAACGCCTCGCAGCACACCTTCGGTCCTGCCTCGCGCACGCACAGAGTTCACATGGCATCGTCTCAAGATGGGGCAGCTCCATCGTCCTCCTCTGTCTCCGTCACAACCTCGCGCTCCAGTTCTCGCGCCAGCATGTGCACATCAGAGCATTTCAGTAGTGATGATGAGTTTGATATCGACTATTATGACGGTCCTTCCTCCCCCGTCACTTTCGCAAGAGACCACTTGGCAGACATCGACGAAGATGCTCCTGGTCCTTCCGTCATTCGCACCTCTTTCCTCGATGGTAGGAGGGGTAGCTTACCCATGGCTATCCCCGGCGCAGTCCAAGCCAGCGATGCTTTTAGCAACCGTAGTCACGAGGGTAGCATACTCACCGTTCGTCGCCCCAGTAGAAGCTGGGACGAAACCAGCACACATTTTTCGTCCCACAGCGGTGAAGATCCATCACTCATCCTTCCAAAGTCAGAACCCCAGTCTCGTGCCGACTGGATCTCAGTAGGCGCGCAACTTCAGGCAAACGACGCCAACGCCTACGACGGTTTCAATGTTTCTTACATCTTATCAAAGCGCTCAGAGGGTAGTATCCGCTCCTCCAGCTCACATCTCTCGTTCGTGCATAGCGCAACCTATCCTCGCAGGTCCTCCCCATACCCCTCAGCCATTGGACTCGGTCCAGGGAACTCATCCATACTCCCTTTCGAGGACACTTTCTGGGATCACATTCAGAAACACGACCGGAATTTTGATGCCGTTCATTTCCTTTGGTCGTTCCAACGAGAAAAGGCAGACGCGTCCAACTCCTCCCGTCGGAGACAACAAATAAACCACCGCCGCCCCGACAAGCCAGGGAATGAGGTACCTTCGCGAGTGCAGGAGATGTGGCGTTGTGGACAAGTCGGTCGCTTCAAAGTCGACAGGTTATCAGTCAAACGTGCGTCCACTCCATCGCTCGTTTAATCCCCGGAGTTATCTAACACTTTGTCATGGTATATAGCACAATCCGCTGATCCTGCCAAAGGCGCACAGCAGCGAATACACATTCGCCACATTCCAGACCCTTTTCTTCTCGCAGGCAACACCCTCACCGGACCGCATAGTGTCATCCACAAACATTCTCGAGCGATCGCATTTTCCATCTTTCGTTCCCATGGCTTGTTTTCAGGTCGCCAGGCTGCAGGAGCTGGTCCCTCTGCCGGCAGGACGCACATAAATATGCGACTTGGAATCATGCTCGCACCGAAGAAGGTGCAGGAACAATATACCAGCACGAAAACGACTCGGCAGCTTAGTACCTACGGGTTGCTTGACAGCGAATCGCGAGGCTCGAGGGACAAGGACAAGGACAGAGGCAGTCGTCGGGATACGCAGTCTCTTCCGTTGCGTGAGCGTGATGGCCGCGAGAGGAATAGAAGACGAACACAGGATGACAAGGGAAAGGACAAGGGAAAGGTCCCAAGCAAGGGCAAGGGAAAAGATCGGGGCGACAAGAAACATCGCTTGAACCCGACGGAGAGTACAGAATCCAGTACCGCCACCAGCAGCGCAGGAAGTGTCAACAGCGCACTAAAACAGGTCATTTCCGCTCCCGAACGACCCGTGACCAGGATTCAGCTCTCTCCCAGCATATCGTCCTCTATGACTATGTATGGACGGGATTCACGTAGCCGTCCAGCTTCGCCAACGTCATTGGCACCCCCCTCAATCAATGATTCCGTGAAGGTCCCAGAGGGCGCCTTGTCTTCACTTGCACTCGTCCGGCACCTTGGCGATCATCGAGATTCGATCGACTCGGACGATCGCTTACCTCCTCCTCGGACGACCCATGCTGAAGCCTTCAGCGCATTAGATCCTAATGATATCGAGAATTTGCGTTTGAAGGCCAGCAACCGTGCAAACGCTGAGACAAGCTCGACGCTCGAACGCATCCTCCGTCGTTTCCGCCCCAGTGCGCGAACCGACGACCATTCGTCGTCCAGCAACCAACCAAGAGCATTCCAGCCTCCGTGGTTGATCACTGCCGGCCGTGACCAACAGGAAGAGAATGATCGTGTACTGAACGATCTCAACGCTTCGTTCAGAGACGTCGGTCTTCTGCATGCGAACCCTCACAAGTCGTCGAAGACGATATCGAAGCGCAAGTCCAATCAAGGCATCCTCGATCAGATTCCGGACGACTGTCTCTACATGCTCTTGCCCCTTTGGCCCGGCGAAACTGACTCGGCTGCCGTCCGCGCTGAAACCAGCAGTGCCGCGTCGTTTGTCACAACCATCCCTGAGAACCGGCAGTACTTGCTCGTCTACTATGTCCCGTTTGGCGAGGTGAAATCGAAAGACAAAAAACCTGAAAAGAAGAAGGCGAAGCAATCTCACTCGTCGGACAGTGGCGTCGAAGAAGTCAAGAATATCTATCTCTCTGCGTTCCGTGTAGTCGCTCGTGTGGTGACGTATGACGAGTTGCGGCTGACTGGGATTCGGGTTCCGAGCGATGGTCTGGCCATCAACGGTCCTGAATGGGAAGCGATCAACTACCCTGCTTCCGCCCCGCTCCAAGAGGCCCAGATGATCGACACCGTTATATGCCAATCCTACGGCCGGGAGCACGGATTTGATTTTCAACAAGAGGGTCTTCTCAAGCTGGGTCTTTGCACGCGAGAAGAGTTTTCTAACCAAGAGCCTTCGGAGACCGAGATAGAGGAGAAGGACGGCAAGGCGATGCTTACGCCGATAGGCAGAGCAGCCGTCGAGATGATCTGGTTAGGTTGCCTCGCCATCACAAGTTTTGGTCATACATGACACCGCATTACGGTCGGTCTCGTTTATCCCTTCATCCATCTATCGTTCGTGTGGCATAGCGATTTTATATCTTACATTCATTTCTTTTCGGGCATACATAGTAAATAAAGTTGGCGCCCAGATCGCCGCTTCGTCTTCATTGTTTATTTATACCCTCCCTTTTTCGAAATCTTTTCATCCAACGTCACACCATCTGTGGATTATTACATCGCCGCACACCTATGCATCAAGTAGGATTTTAGTTTTTGTACATCTATGCAGTAAATGCTCTTTTTTGGCCCTTTTTTACATTCTGTGTTACATTCTGTGGTTGGTTTTCGCATCTTATACACGTTTGCGTCTGTACATCGACTTGCTTCATCTGTGTTTTTTTTTCCTTCTTTTATTGATGTCGTCCATCTTAGTCACTCTGGTGTAGCACCAATTTCCGGCTGTCATGTAGCCAATGTTATCGTGTGTTTCTTAAAGTCCATCGAGTGTGACAGGGACAAGAAGGAACGAAAAAGAAACAAAGGAGGCAAGAACACATCCAACCACGCCAACACGTGTGGTTAGTTGGCCCCACAAATGGATAGCTCCTTCATCTCTTGGAGAACACCCTCGACCTGCGGAAGGTCTCAGCGAACTGATCTGACACGCGGGGGAGGAAATCCATACCTGAGCGTCTAGCTGACCAGCAGCATAATCATCCCTAACGTTCTGTGCGAAATACCTACGAGACGAGTGTCACGCTGAGCCAAACCGACAAAGAATAAAGAACCGAAAAAACGCACCTCTGCACGGTACTCATCTTTTCGTAACCGTCCTCTGCAAACTTGCACTGCATCCGTATCATGGCTTCGAAACTGGGATCGAAATAGGGCACGCGCAGATCGAGCAACTGAGGTAGTTCCCCGATGAGTTGTTCGTTGAGCAGATCAAAGACCTCTTTGCAGTCGTCGTTTTCTTGTTGTGCCTGATTGGTTGAAAAAAAAAAATTCAGACGCGCAAAATAAATGAATGAATGAATGAATGCTCGCCTTGGGCAACTTGGTCGGATCCTCGCTCGGCTTGTCGATCAGCTTACGTAGCTTGCTCCTCGCTGCGTCGTAATCGAGCAACTGGGCAAAATGGATAACACCCAGCTGGGCAACGATCGGGTCTCGTACGAGCGATCAACGACGCACCTTTTTGTTCCGCTTAGCTATATGCTCGTTGATGATGGGGAAGTAGGCGTTCATCTTTCCCAGTGGTTCCATGATGCAAGTACGGTACGGCGTTTCCTGCATGTATGTGTGTTGTTAGCGTTGAACAAGGGCAAGAGAGAGAGGGAGGGAGAAGAGAGCCACAACCGACCCGCCCTGCCCCGCCCATCACGTACCATTTCTCTCTGAATACTGTTATCCAAGTCGTCGACTGCGCTCTTGAAAGCATGCGATGCCATCGCACCATCAGACGTCCGATCCGCGGCGCTGTAAAACGTCTCGATCGTGTCCGCCAACCGAGCCTGGGCAGAGGTCATAGCTAGTTGCGTTCGTGGGACAATGGCGTCAGATGGTCATGATGGATGCACGTTGCGCCCCGTCGCCCCCGTCGTTGATCATCATCAAATGGACTCGGAATGGGTCGCGGCGTGCCGGCGACCGAACACAACTTCGAGCACACTCACCTCGCATAGAATCGCCATATGTCTTGCTGTCCTTTTGCAGCGCTTGACACTCCTTTTCGAACCTGAGGGGGGACGATAATCGGACACGGGGGTCGGTCGAGAGGGCGCGCGTGCGATCGACTTACAAGCGGTACTTGGACTCTTCTTCTGTGAATTCACGATCGACGGTACGTTCAATCTGACCGGTCTTTTGTAGGACCTTTGTGTGGGCAGCGGTTGGAACGTGGGCTACCAGGAACGAGGAACTAGCGATTGCGCACCGTAGTGCTTGCCCTGTTCAAGGACTTTTTGAAGCTGGAGACGATATGAGTTTTCAAACGGTCAAACAGACGACTACCACATTTGAGCTTACCCTGTCCAACTCATGGGAGATTTGTCAAAGAGTAGTGAGTATCAGTGGCAGGAACCAGGTCGATGCAGTCAACGATATCAGATTACGTAAAGCAAAGGCAACAAAGTACAAGTGTCAAAACGAGCAAGACGATCAATGCATTCGACTCTGGAACTTCATGTCACTCGTTCCCCCAAAGGGCCCGTAATTCTATGCATCAGCGTGGGTCCGTTGCGCCCAGCACCGCGACTACGGCCTCTCCCAGAATCACCTCGTCCACCTCGTCCACGGGGATTATTCGAGTGCTAGAGTCAAACGTTAGATAAAAAGATATCTTCAAACACGCGTAACAATCACCGGATGCCGCTGGGTGTTACTCATCCGCGCTAATAGAGAGGGATCATGTTCAACTTCCGCCCGTTCTTCCTCCATCGGTTCGTAGGTCTGACCTACCCTGACGTGGTCTGTGTGATGTTGATCTACCACTGCGTTGTAACCAGATTGGGATAGCTGATACCGTTGGTAGGCGTCGTCATCCTCTGGTGTTCCATAAGGATGCTCCAAACGAACAGATTGAGTCGACTGATCCTCGGATGACGGAGGAATCCTGTTGTCATAGGATACTGGCCGAATGTGATCAGGCGGGGACACGTGGGTGCGGTAAGAAGCACGACGTTCCTCAACCTCAGTGTCAGGGCGTCCGTCCCAGTTCGGGCGGTATGTATCCACCCGGTCGCGATCGTGATCTGGAGCTATCCAAACATCACCTCGCGGCCTCCGCGCTCGGAGACTATATTCATTGTCGCTGAAGTCACAGGATCGCTTTTTTCCCGTGGTCGGCGAGATTGGCTGGGCTCGAGATCCATCAGAAGAATTCGGTGGGTACCAGGTGTCCGTTGGACGGTGAGAAGTGGCAGAAGACCGGGACGTGACATGCGCAGGAGAGTAATGGTCCCACAGGGCCATCCGAGAATTATATCTGTTACGTGCCTTGCGGTGGTCGTCAGTGGGTCTTCGATTAGTCCTGGACGGATCTTCCCAGTCCAATGTATGAGGAGTAGTAGCACTAGTAGGTTCAGAAGAGGTGGCGTCACGATTTTCTGTACGTTCTCCATAACCTGCGTCAAGATGGGACTCTGTAGGCTGTGCCCCCGAGTGCACCGGGGCCAAAAGAAGGGAATTCGTGGCCTGGGTGGTGACATCTAACAGGTTCGGGGGATTTATTACTTGTAAACTCAGGGAGCCTTGAGAAGGCACTTCTCGGGGTTGTTGACTGGTGGAACCCTCCGCTTCACCCGTTCTTGCTGGCAAATCATTGTTTCCACGCGGGTAAGAACTAGATAGATCTGCCTGGGATGGAAGTGGCGGATAGCGCTTCTTAGACGTCCGCGGACGGGGTGGAGGAATTACGGTTGGGCGAGGTGGAAGGGATGCTGGATGATTGGTCGGAAGCGAAGCCGGCACGAGTTGGCGAGCGTGGTCGTCGTGTTCTTCTTTCTTTACAGAGGGGAGGGTGTCATCTTCGATTTTCACGCCGGACATCCGCACGCTACGGTCACCACTATCATTTTCTTCGACGCGGCCACGAGACCTCTTCAAATGACGAAGGTTTACATTCCGCTGAGTGGGTGAGACGCCATGAAGAGGTCCAATGTTAACCTCTTGATTCCCTCTGTTCGTAGGATCTGGGATGGTTTGCGACTTTGGTTTTGGTGTTGTTTGCGGAAACAAGGTTTTGGCCCGATCCGGGGCCGGAGCCGGAGTAGAGAGGATACCTGAATTAACAACACTGTTGCGTCCCGATGCGATTTGGGAATGGAGGGATGACCTGTTTCCACTTTCGATGGAGATTGGGATAACCGGGAGTGTCGCGGGTGACATACGGCGCGAAGAGGGAAGCGACAGGGGTTTGGGTGAATGTCCTCCAGTGGCCCCCGAGACCGAATTAGCAAGCGTAACACTGGAGGTAGGAACATCTCCCTTCTGCTTCGACGGCGACGCAGTAGTGCTCGGCGGACCTCCCGGACTTATGCGGATAATAGGCAATGGAACAGGGTGATGGGGCGCCATTGTAGAGAGAGAATTCGCATCGCGAGCTGTACGGACAGTAGTCACATCTGCGATAGCCTGTCGTTGTGATGCTTCTTCAGGACGGTTGGGATTCTCAAATGTCTGCGCATTGGTCTTTTCTGCGCGGCTCGAAGCTTGAGCTTCAGCGTAGATTCGCTGCTGAGCCAACAGTCGAGCCTGGTCGCGGTTTCTCTCGTCTTCTTGAAGTTTTCGCTCTGCTTCGAGCCGACGTTGTAGTTCGCTCTGCGCCTGGCGAGAGCTTTCCATTTCTGCTTGCGCCCGGATACGTTCCTCGTTCGCAATCCGCTGACGCTCTGCTTCGTCAGACTGTCTCTGTTGTCTTTCTTCCTCCATCCTGCGTAGAGTACCATTAGATTCGTGCAGTTTCTCCACCTTGTCTGTATGCATTCGGCGGAGATGTTTTACGGCACGAAGCAGGTCAGCGCGGGACTTGATAAGCGCTATTTCCCCTTCATTCATACCCTCCTCGGGTTCGGTAGGCAGATCGTCTGATAGGGGCTCGCTTGAGAGCTGCCCAAGTAGACCTTTTGCTTTCCAAGCCTCGTGTTCTTCTAGTTCCTTCACTGCAGCTGCGATTTGTTCCTGGAACCTCTTCGCCTCGGCAGCTCTCCGCTCTTCATCTTGTGCTTGCCGTTTCACAAACATGGCCTTTCTTGCTTCCTCCCTAGCCTTGCTTTCTCTCTCCAATGAAACCAAGGAGACTTCTCTAGCGTTTAACTGTTCATGCTCCTTCTGGAGCTCACTGAGCTGTTGCTGCAACGATATCTCCTCGGCCCGTTTCGCATGTTCGAAGGCCACACGTTGATCTTCAAGTGACCGCATCTGGAGTACAAGAGCATTCTCGCTGTCGACCTGTATGCGATGGAAGGTGTCGAGTGCAGTGTTAAGGTCTTGAAAGGTGCCAACGATGATTCTGCGTTGAACCTCGCGGTCGTGGATGAGATTCGCGAGCGAGGGGGAAGCGGCGGACAACGCGTTAATGTCCATTGGGATGTCACCAACACTCAACCCCGTTTCATCAGAACTGTGGGGAACTATCAAGGGGGAAGCATTTTGAGATCGGGTGGGTTGACTGAGAGCGGTGTCGTCATTGCCCTGTATCCCAGGTGATACAGAAAGAGTCGATGGGGGGAGAAGTGGAGAAGCGTGATTGGCAAGTGTCGCACCAATGGACTGTAAACGCTCCTGTCGGGCTACCAAGTCAGTGGTAGCAGTTGCAGATGATGACGATTGCGGGTCCTGCGGCGT
The DNA here is from genome assembly GCA_038091575.1 of Leccinum subgranulosum. Classification (NCBI taxonomy): domain Eukaryota; kingdom Fungi; phylum Basidiomycota; class Agaricomycetes; order Boletales; family Boletaceae; genus Leccinum; species Leccinum subgranulosum. Next base: position 18,351 of record JBBPOS010000033.1, on the reverse strand, counting down.
CACGGCATCCACAACCATGATGGACGGAATAGGCTCCACTGGTTTAGAAGCAGTGTTCGTAGAGATGGTTGGAGTAGGGTTCCGAGAAGCCCTCGCCGTCGTGTTCATGGATAGGGGAACAGTAGACACGACGTGCGCTGTTTCAGCAGGTGGAGCCAGAGAGGTGGGAGAGTCTGGCAACGACTCTGATTGTGGAGGTAAGACTTCGACAGGTGGAATGAGACTGGTGTCTTCGATAGAGCGCCGTACGGTGTTTACGCGCAACACAGGTCGCGGAAATCCAGAAGGCGCAGTGTTGGCATTATCGATAGGGGGACTAGTGCTCATCTGGATGCGTGACGCCAAAGGGACGTTGGATTGGCCAGTGGGCGCCTGCCATCCCGAGGTTCCAGTGTTGTAATCGTTGCCAGCTAACTGCTGAAAAAGTGTGGGTCGTGATGATGGATTGGATTGGACAGCATTGTTGGTGAAAGCAAGGGTAGGGGTGGATGCGGGCGACGGTGTGGGTGAGCGATAATCAACATGATCTGGTTGTGGTTGGGAGATACGACTGAGCAACTGGGGCATTTTCCCTATCGAATTGAAACTTAGTTCCGAAAATTGCGGGGCTTGTGGTACAGGGGGGTTGTCCCGGTCATCCTCGGTGCTGGAGGGTAACAAGTGTTGCGAGGGGCGACCAAACATAGACTCTGGTTGCATGATATGATGGTGGTTGGTGGGAAAGATGCGGCGACTGTAAACGCCCATTTTAGTTTGTTCCCATGAAAACTTTTCGGACGAGAATTCACCTTGAAAGTGAGTGAAAGAAAGAAAGAAAACTTGACGAAGAACAAAGGACAAGCGATATTAGGTCAACTGTCAACTACTGGAGATTGCCGACTTCAATTCTACTCTACTACGCTACACGTGCCCTCTTTTTGCGACCTCTAGTTTCTTTGGTCTCCGCTACGGCTGGTGGTCGGAGAGATGCTATGCAACGCTCATCAGACGTCAATACACCTCATACAAAGCAACGTACAATGGCTGACAGAATGCAAGTCGTATGTCCTATACAACTGTAAGACAGCTTGTTCCTTGTCCTTTGCCTCGATCATTAAATCTGTCACAAACTACTCAGCTCTCAGAGCCGGGTTGGAAGTATATCGTGACCCACCCATGTCATCCGGAAGTCCTTCAGGTAGGGATTGACACCGGTCAGAATGCGCTCGCAACTCCATTATATTGACGGCTCCCACCCTAGCTTCGCTGTAATGCTGCTTGGGCCTGATACCCCGTCGCCTGAAGATCTCCTTTGCTTGCGCAATTATGGCTGGAGGAGGAAGACCAGGCGACGGATTCAGTCTATCATGGTGATAGTCAAAGACCAACGGTACTCCGAGCTCAGTGCAGAGCGGCAGCAGGTCCGCAGCGTTGTAACAAAGCTATGGAAAACCCTGTCAGAGATCCCACACTGGATGGCATGATTATAGCTACTTCATCATTCTCGAGCACCAACCGTGCCCGAACGCGCTCAGACAGTTTGTCTTCAATGACGTTTTTCATCCTCGCTAATGCAGCTGCCTTGTCGCCATATACACCACCTCCATGGATGATCATGACTCCGTCCTGATCAACACCCATGCGGTCGAGCATCTCGGCATGGTACTCAAGTTCGCGAATGCTCGAGCAAACCACGGACTCTCGAGGTGAACCCAGTTGGGTGAACTGACCGGGATGCGTTGTTAACCGGTGCCCATACCCCTTGGCGAGGGCGCCGACTCTAGCAAGGAGCTCCGCGCAATAATCAAGAGAATAACCATAGATCTCGTGCGAAGCGTAAGGAAACAACTCTGAAGAGCTAGAACTAACTCAGAGAGTCGACAGTCAGACAAGTGCAAACTCACATTCTCATGAAACGGATATTCTGCAGTTGTCGTCAGCAAGGACGATACATAAGATGGAAAAGGCACCCGCATTCTCTTCGTTCCACTCGATAAGCTTGAGCAAGTCTTCGGTATTCCGTCTACCGATATCCTTGAGCCAATCGATCCCATTCTTCTTGATACTGTTGATGCTAACGCTTCGGATCAGAGTCTGATTTTTAATACTGACATGTCAAGACTGACCGACACGTCCTGGAACAAAAGATGGCCTCTTTACTGGGCTTCTTGTTCCGCAGGACAGTATTCAAACAGGCATAGCCTGTGAAAACGGACGAATCGAGTGATGAAATAGCACATAAAAAACGGGATCATACCCAACCGCCCTCTGAATGTGGTCGACTTCTTTTCTACGTCGGGTATCACATAGACGGGCTGTTCAGCACGCTTGCACTTCTTCGGAGGTGCCTCAGAGTCTGTTCTCTTTCGCTTGTGAGGGGCCATTGTAGAGATACAAACAGGGGTTATTCACGGCACATAAACCTGCCGAGTCGGAGGTTCAACGTTGTCAACATTGACCAGTAAGGAAATCCGTCCTTTGCTCGTCCTCTGCTCGAAAGAAATTCTCCGATACTTGCCATGGTTCGCATCATCATCAAAGGAGGTTCGCGTCCAGTTCTCGTTGTGCGCGCTCATTTCGTTTCTAACAACTTATCTCAGGTGTTTGGAAGGTCCGTAGCATGTCTCGAGACCAACGTTGCGATCTTACTCACAGCGTGCACAGAACACCGAGGACGAAGTCCTCAAGGCTGCCATAGCGAAATACGGCAAGAACCAATGGTACATATCGTTCCCCTGCACATTCACACTCGCAATTGACACGCTCGTAGGGCCCGAATATCGTCTTTGCTCGTCCGCAAAACGCCCAAACAATGCAAGGCTCGGTGGTACGAATGGCTGGATCCTTCAATAAAGAAGACGGAATGGTCAAAAGTATGTCTTGTTCCCCTTCCCTCGTCTGAATCTCACACTCTGCACTTTCAGACCGAAGATGAAAAACTGCTTCATCTGGCCAAGCTAATGCCGACGCAATGGCGGACGATAGCTCCCATGGTTGGACGGACTGCGACTCAATGTTTAGAACGATATCAAAAATTGTTGGACGAGGCAGAGGCGAAAGAGAACGAGGAACTAGGTCTAGCGGGGCCGGGGGGTGAAGCTGGACCGAGCGCAGACGAAGTTCGACGACTACGACCTGGTGAAATTGACCCAGACCCTGAGACGAAACCTGCTCGACCGGATCCCATTGATATGGATGAAGACGGTATGTTTCTGTCGTTCCCTCCATTCTTCTTGTCTCACTGGTCGCAGAGAAGGAAATGTTGTCGGAGGCTCGGGCTCGCTTAGCCAATACGCAAGGCAAGAAAGCCAAGCGGAAAGCTCGTGAGCGTCAGTTGGAGGAGGCACGGCGACTAGCCGTTCTCCAGAAAAAACGTGAATTAAAGGCTGCTGGTATTATGTTCGCCTTTTCCCGTTTCCTGACATTCTCGCAGTTGTGCTCACTCGTCTTACCTTGCAGTATGCGGCATAAAACTAAGCAAAAGGGTATGGATGTAAGTGACCGTTTCTAATGATTTTTGGCTGTTTGTTCACAGCCATGTCGTTCAGTATAATGCGGATATTCCCTTTGAAAAGAAGCCTGCTCCTGGCTTCTATGATACCTCCGAAGAGCAGGCGCGCATCACGACTGCTCCTGTTGGCCAATCACTTCGACGCCTCGAGAACAAGCGGAAACCCGACGACGAAGAAGGGGAACGCAGAAAGCGACAGCGCCGTAACGCAGAAAACAAGGGTAACGAACCCCACCAAACCAAATTCATCGCAGCCCGCGATGCCCAGATTCAGAAGCTGAAAGACGCTGAGAGCATTGGCCGCCGACGAAAGTTGGCACTGCCCTCAGCTCAAGTCGGGGAGACGGAGCTCGAAGACATTGTTAAAATTGGACAGAGAGGGGAGAAATCCAAAGCACTGGTCGCAGACGGTAATGCAGCTACATCGAAACTGGTTGGTGAGTACGAAGGCCTAGAAGGCGCGCGGATGGCTCGAACCCCCCGTACGGCACCTCAACGTGAGTTTCTTTTGTTCACCCGGCGAATCAAACATGGTCTGATATGTGGCGGCACCGGTAGAGGATAATGTTCTGACCGAGGCCCGAAACCTGCGCAACATGACGATCGCCCAAACCCCTCTGCTTGGCGAGGAAAACACTCCACTTCATGTTGGAGCAGGCGGTGGAACCGGTTTCGAGGGTGCCACACCCCACCATCAAGTCGCGTTCACCCCCAATCCGCTTGCCACACCCCTACATAACGGTCTCGACGGTCTTGCTACCCCGCGTGGCGTCAGCGCGACTCCGCTCCGTACGCCAATGCGTGACAATCTCAGCATCAATCCTGGTGCGGGTGTGATGACTGGTGGCGAGACGCCACGGGAACAACGACTTCGCGCCGATTCTGCCAAACGGGCGCTACAAGTCGGGTTCACAAGTTTACCGAAACCAGAGAACAATTTTGAACTACTGGTTCCGGAGGACGAAGAAGAGGAGACGACCGATCTGATTTTGGAAGAGGATGCGGCAGAACGAGACGCGAGGCTGAAACGAATACGAGAGGAAGAAGAGCGTCGTATTCTCGCAAGACGATCAAAGGCTGTACAGCTCAGTCTGCCTCGACCGGCACGTGTCGATGTCGCACAGTTCATGCAGGACCTCACCCTCGACGACGACGACGACGAGTTCAAGGACGCGCGCAAGTTGATCCACACAGAACTGGCGAACCTGTTGCTCCACGACTCCATCGCGTATCCGCTCCCTGGTACCAACCTACCTGGCGGCACACTTTCGACCTACGAGATGCCCGACGACGACGACGTTGCGCAAGCCAAGTCTCAGATTCACCTCGAACTCGCGACAGCGATCGGATTCCCCGACGCTACCGAGGCCCAGCTCAAAGAAGGGCTGATCACGCTCACGAGCAACGAAGAACTAGACGAGACCATCTCTTGGGGACACGTCCGACAACGGCTCGCGTTCGACAATAACAAGCAACGGTGGGTAGACCCTGAGTCGCTATCGCTCGACGAACGCATCGCGGGTTACACGGCGCTCTTGGAGGAGTGCCGAGAACGGATGTCCAAGGAGGCGAGCAAGGCAAGCAAGCTTGAGAAGAAACTGGGTATCGTGCTCGGAGGGTATCAAGTGCGAAACAAGGCGCTTGCCAAGCGGGTCACCGAGGCGTTTGACGAGTTCGCACAGAACAAGGTCGACTATGATAGTTTCTCGCGGTTGGCTTCCAACGAGAGTGCAGCAGGACCCCGGCGGGTGGAGACGCTCAAGGAGGAAGTGGAAATTCTGCAGCGGAGGGAGCGGTTGTTGCAGCAGAGGTACGCGGAGCTGGATCAGGACAGGCGGGATGCGGCGTCCCGAGTGGCGGTGTTGGAGGAGAAGATCATGGCGGAGGCGGAGGCGCTGAACGAGGTTGCGCTCGCGGAGCTGGAAGGTTGATTGTGTTGCGTCTTTTCTTTTCTCTCTTTTTTTTTTAGTTATTATTCGAGGTTATGTATCTTGTTTCAGCAATGTAGTTGCGCTCATGATGCGACGCTTCCGAGTCGAATGCGAAAGTGTACATACGGACGCAAAGTATATCCCGGAATGAAGATGGTATTGCACCGGACATTGTATGTAAGGGGCCGCCCAGGTAGCACGTATGTACGTACGCTGATGCCAGTCCCTGACTCCCTGAGCTCTTCGAGCTGCAACTTGCCCATTTTCATCTTTTCGCTCCCGGTGAATCAGGGTTTTTCGAAACCTCGAAGAGTCGGAAGAAAAGAGACCGACGCTAGCATGGTGCCTGTTCCTTGATGCATGACAAGAATCGACCCCGAGTCGGACCCTTCAAGTAATAGCCTAGATTCTGATCAGAACTGATGAGCCATGACTTAGCCCATTCAAGAATGTAAAACAACATGACTGACATGGTCATTTGCTCATTCATTCATATTGCCACCGATAAAACCGCAAGGGGACAAAGGAGCGACGCCTTTACGAGACGAACGTGGATCCCCTGACCACTAGTACTGACTGGGTCGGTTACCTGGTTGGTATCGAATCGGTATCATTCATTTACTTGCTACGAATTTGATGTGTATGACATAACTGGCAAGCTATTTGTAGCGGGCGGCAGTTGGGCGGCAGGCACTTCGAGATACCGGACGTTGTATACCGACTTGGAGGGAACGATTGTGTTCCTAGCCTGCCTACGGGAGACTCAGGGGAGGAGTCGAGCGCACCGACGTGTCAACCGAAGCTTGATTGAAAACTTGAACGCCGGCCACTGCCTTGTCAGCGTGTAAAACGTTGAACGTACGTTGTCCGAAGCGTGCCGCATGCCAACTATTTCTCTTCTTTTCCCTTCCTCGGAGGATGGTTATTCCCACAAGCGAAGTTCGTTACATACACTTGGTTAATCAAAGTAATCGTACGAGATTGAAAGGCAAGAGAACGCACCCCAAATTTCTGATAGGATGTGCATAGAACACATGCCTTTGACTTCTGTCATTCCGTCGCTGTTCCGACGCTCGGTCCGAGCCTCGGTCAGGGCTCTAACGTTCAACAGAGACGTCGGGCGCGATAGGTCACTCACTTGATAGCCGGGTAATCGTTTACCACTGACAGTTGGATTCTTTGAGTTCTGGATCGAAGGATGCCGCATCAACGACTTCGAGGATGACGCCGGGTGTGGGAACAACGAAGTACTTGGCAGAGAGACATGAATGAATTTAGTAATCCTAGTACATAGCTACCAATTTCAGTAACAAGTTACCCAAACATGCCCTCGCCCAGACATCATCCGCGCCAGCTCTTCCTCACCATCCTCGCCCTCCCCGTCCTCTTCCTCCTCGTCCTCTTCTTCATCGCATCCCGCTCGACCGTCTCCGACCTCTTCTCCACCACCGCCCACACATCCGACCTCCCCTCCGAAATCTATGGCTTCCTTCACTTTGTAACCTCCCCGGAGGAAGCCCACCGCGTCATAAGAGCACCCGGGGACCCTGCGCCGCTGCAAGAGCACGACACGCACGAGTTGGACGTACTGCATCTCGACGACGCCGCCGTCGCACCCGAAAAACCTATCACCCTAGCATGGTACGCGCTCGGGTCGATCACCAAAACCGGTGGACGCGCGCGCTGGCGTGCAGGGAGAGGTGATGCGGCGAGCAGCGGATGGGACGAACGTCTGCGAGTGCTGCAAGAACAACACCCGCTCGTCGTGTTTTCAAAGGTCTGTCTGTTCGGCTAATCCTCGGAGATGGAACTCGCGCTGACGCAACACGTGTTTACAAGTCGTACTGCCCGTGCGTATGGAGTGGTTAACTCTGGTCTCTTCCACTCATTCCTTTACAGGTACTCGAAGCGTGCCAAGAAGCTCCTCGCGACGTACGACCTCACACCCCCACCTAAAATTATAGAGGTCGATCTGCGAGGTACGCCCCGCTTACTTCTTCCCCCCGCTCACGAAGACCGACCATCGCGGCGCTTCTCCCCCCCTGACAGCGGACGCGTCACACATTAAAACGGTCCTGACACGTCTGACGCATCATTCAACATTCCCAAACGTGATTTTAAATGGTCGGTCGTTGGGTGGCTCGGACGACCTGATACGGTTGCACGAGGGAGATGAGCTGCGTCATGTGCTCCAAGAATCCGGTGTGGGCGTGGGATGGGGTGGAGAAGGTGGCGAAGCGGTCCTAGTCTAATTCCGACTCTTATCACGATTGTAAAGAGCACGATTTATTGCGGTTGGAACACCTAAGTAAACACGATGCCACCAAGCGTCCCCTCGTGTTGTCGTAGCAGTGCATTATCTAAAAAGAATCAAGGATATAAATATGCCATGATCATGATGAGTCTGCCAGAACCGAGATCGTGGCTCGGTTGGAGATTGTCCCTTTGAGCAACTGGCTACCCCCAGACGGACGGAAGCCTGCTCCGGTCTAGTCGGTACGGGGTCGGTTCACCGACGCCCCTTCTTCCCCTTGACCTTTCCAGGCTGTACGGTCGCACCAGCCTCCACCACACGCCGTGTGAGCTCCCCGGTCTCATGCAATCGCCTGATCTCCGCTATCAGCTCCTTTCCGTCCGCTGCTCCCGCCCCAACTGGTCGGCCCCCGATCAAGAGCAAAGGGAGTGCAGGCACGTCTGTGAGGCGCGCCAGGAGGGGCATGAGGACATGCGCGTCCTGACGCTGATCCACCTCGACGAAGAACGGAGCGGGGTTGAGGTTCATGTTGGACAGTAAATACCGCACCTCGCGCGAATCCGAGGAATGTAGCTATCGAACCGGTGTTAGCTGACCGCGTCTCTCCTGAAATTTGAAACCTAGGAACAAAAGGCACGGGACGGGACGGAATGCAAGGGAAGACAAAGCGAGGGAAAGAAATGAGTAAAAAAAAAGCTCACCTTGGTGTAGAGCATGACCGGAAAGCGCGACCAGACCTCCTCGACGAGCCTCTCGACCTCGTCTCGCGCCGACTCGCTGCGTGGGTCGAAATCGAGCACGAGCTGTGGGTCGAGCGGTGTGTTCGGATCGACCGCCGTGGGAAGAACATTGTGCGGGAGGGCGGCGATGAAGGCGGAGAGCGCCGCGAGCTCTTCTGACGGGGAGAGGTCGAGTGGTGGGCGCTGTGCTGGCACAGGCTGGAGGTGTTGAGGTTTGCGCTGTGGCAAAGGGCGTCGCCTGGCCGAGGGTGGAAGCGGGGGTTCTTCGCGGAGGTGTGAGCGGTCGTGGTCCTGAACCTGTGTGAGGAGGGACTGGGAGAGGTTCAAGGAGGGGTAGGCGATGAAGAGGAGGTAAAAGGAGAACACGAGGAGGGAGGCGAGCGCAATGAAGGCGGTGCGGTGATTGAGACGGTGTTTCCTTGTGGGTGAGGAAATGCGGTGAAGGAGGGGAGCAGGAAGGAGCATGGCAGAGTCATTCATGGCGGGTGAATGAACGGATTTTAACAAAGGACGGTAAGTAGAAGGAGTGCGGCGATGCATATATAATAAAATACTCGAGGTATTGTGGTTCGAACGTTGTTGTAGATCAGCGACAACACTGCCAGATTTCGTGCGAAAAAGGTAATCATTTGTCCCTCCTTATCTCCCACACACACCCGGTCGATCTCGTATCCACATCCCCCCCCGTGCCCTCTTCTCCACCACATGTTGCTCATTGTTCTATCAGATGCCAAGCCAACAGCCGATATCAGAATGCCCGCCGTAATAATGATCGATTCGCTCCAATAATTATCATACGAAAATAGTAGTACTAGACCAAAATTACCGCTTAGAGTGGCGCTGCTCTTGTCCTATCTAGTCCAAACTCGTTCCCGTCCCTGTCCACCTCGACCCAGTCCGTTGACGTCGAGTTCGTCGAACGCATGTCGCTCGCTTGTGCACCCTTGACTGGCTGCTCAAGAATTGGCTGTGCAAACTGTTCCCGAAGTCGATTCGTCGCTTGCTCTTGGATCTGTTCAGGGATACAAATATAAATAGGCACGTTCGGCAAATCACAAAGAAGCGACAACGTGCCTCGCCAGCCACCGTCCTGGAAAGTTGCAGCAAAGGTCCCGTTAGTCCCAGCTTCTGGATCATGTACCTGTGGCAAAACACATCTTCAGCATCGTCATAATCGCAACACTCTCCCTCACTTACGCGGTAGTGGCCAACATGATAACCATCACAAAGTAGACTGGGTTGAAGAGAACCAACATCGCCTCGTTCCATCCGAGGATCACCAACACTCCGTATATCCAATAGGGAACTTGTGCGATCGACGACACTGTGCTTCTCTTGGCTTCTACGAAGTAGGCGTCTGCATCCCGTCTGAAACGCGTCGTGAGATCAAACAACTTCGATTCCGAAAAGACGACGAGCGAGGACGCAAAGTCGAACTCTTCCTCGGCATTCGACGTAGGCGATGAGGGAGGAAGCGAGAACTGCAGAGATGGGTCGACAGGCGATATCTTGGAGAAGAGCGGGACCAAAGATAAGGTCTACACAGTTTGGTTAAAACAGCACTTCTCAAACCACGATGTGAACAACATACATCGTCCTTCGCTTTCCGGAAAGCACCCTCGATGTCGTCCTCGGGCTTCCACACTCGAGGGACGCCGTTTTCGTCATAGCGGAACCGTTCCTCAAAGTGCATCCGGAGCTTGCCAAGAATGGCAGTATCTGCCGTGAGCTCATCGATCTTGGAGCGTAGAACAAGCCAGGCACGTATGCGGAGTGACGAAAGCGCACTAGCATTCTCTTCCCCCGTACAATTGAATGCTGTGGGGAAATATATAAAGATGATAACAATAGTGTGAGTAAGACAATGTCTTACCTTTTGCCTTCTTGAGGTACGATTGTTCAGCCCTTTCCAGTAACTCCTTGAACGCCCCCAAAACCTTGTCCCACATATCGGGCGTAGCCTTGTTCAAAGCGACGTCCACAGGTTCCGAAATCTGTTTCTTGAAGTTTCGCTACACGATGGTCAGCACATCATCTTCTCGTCATGTCGTATATTCTCACCTCGATAAGATTGACCGTCTTTTTCGTTTCGTCTTTACGAAAAACCTCGGCAACGTTGGCCATCTCCTCTCGCAACAATTCCAGTTCCTCCTCCCAGCTCCATTCCTCCTTCTCGGTGCAAGCTTCCTTGCCACCTGCCGCGAACCGTGTCTCACACTCGGTCGTCGCTTTGCTAACAACGTCTGCAAAGTTGTAGTCTGCACCGCCACCGCTCAGAGTGTCATGCAGTGCCGACTTGAAAGCCGACAAGCACAGTTTGTGCAAGTTCTTGAGTTGACCGAGGAAGAGAGGGCTTAGGATGGAGACAATCGTGGCGTGCAGCTCGAGACGTTTCCGGGAGTAGACACCTTCGTGGTAGCGCGAGGCGTCACGATCATAACGAGCTATGTGGTACCTTGGTCAAAAGAACAGATGGGCCGGAACGAAAAAGCGCACCAAGTGCTTGATCCCTCCAATGCCTCATCAATGCGCCAAGTCCATCAACGACCTTTCCGGCCTCGATCGGTCGCTTTTGAGACCTTGACTGTTCGTTAAACTCGCCGAGTGCAGCAGCTGAGATCTCGTCGCAACGGAATTGTGCTAGGAGCTCCTGTTGTGTGGGCAAATCTAGATCTTTGTTGGTCTGGACTTGTTCCTGCAGTTCGCCACGCCGTCGGTAGACGTAACCGCTTGACAGGCGAGATTACGTACCCAAATGTTCTCCATATAAACAGCAGCACCGTCGGCGGGTATTCGCTTGTGGTAGACACCCTTGAAGAGATAGTCCTCGCGCCCCTTGGCTGTAAAGCGCTGTCGGAGGAGCGCAACCTCGTCCTCGAATTTCTGCGCTGCCAGAATCTTGTGTGGAAGAGCGGTGAAAGCCAAATCAAAGTAGTCCGACAGCTGAGCGTCCGCGAGCCCGGTTGGCTTGGACAGCGCATCCCAGATTCGTGTGAGGTCAACAGCGAGCGTGTTCTGCAAATTTGACAGGGGTGTCACGCCGAGGTGATCCCGAATGACGAAAAGAAGGAGCGTCCGTGATTGGGGACCCTCTTGCGCCTTCTTGCCGAACAAACCGAGATTGACTTCGAAGACAGTCTTGAGAAGGCCCATGTTGGCACCTTGGTAAAGACCGACTTGATGTTCCCATAAATTAATAATCAGAACTTCTGAGGAAGCGAGAGAGAACAGTGCCGATTTGCGCTCAAAGTCCTAGAGTGTCATTAGTACACGTAACAAAGGATAGGTGAGACTGGTCGAACCTGGTCCTCGCCTCGTTCACGACCATCTGTACCCTCCACGTCCATGACCATGACACTCATTCCTTTTCCTCTACACATCCATATACCTAGTGTGGTCGGAAACGTGTCCTTGGAACCGAGTAGAAACTCACCCTTTGTAGTCTGCTGCCGTTTTGTCTCGTCCATGACATCGAATGTGGTTCCAAATAATCTATTTAAAAGGGTACCTATGCGATCCCCAAGGACGCAAGTGAGCATACGACACGTGCCCAAACATGGTGACCCACTCTTTCCTGTCGACTGAGAGCCAAAGACGGCGACAATGTTGTAGTTGAATCCGACGTCGCGGAGACCCCAACGTTGAATTTGGGTCGATAGGTGGGGCCTACGGGTCGAAACAAGTTAGGAGGAGGAACCTGACCGAGGCGACCCGGCCATGCAACACTACTCACGTGAAGTTCTTGTCGTCGTCGATAATTTGTATCCGTTCTGAGGGAGTCTCGAGGACGTGACCATTGGGCTTTGCAGCCGAGGTCGTCGAGTCTATTTTTGTGTTCATGATGGGCATACCGTTTGCAACAAGTCCGCCATGCGTCGGTGCGAGTTCAGAGTGGGACATTATTGAGGGAGCGAACGAACAGAGAGTCACTGAACACGCGACATTGCCTCAGTCCGGATATTTCCGGTATCCGCCACGCTGGCAGGGTCAGATTCTTTACATAAATTATAGTCCTACTGGTCAACATCCATTTCCTTTCAGCCAGAGGGAAATTTCAGCCGCTTCAGAAGCAAATCCTTGCTTGAACCGCCTTCTTTGCGGTATACGGGACGGGGGGATGCACGGCGCAGAGTGGGTCATGCATCGGCCATGACATTGCGGCCTCCAATTAATGTGACAGAGGACAGCCATGGCCAACAGCGACCGGCTGATAAGCGCGGCACTGCTACTTACCGACACAATAAAAGGCCTGAACCCTCTGACCGGCTTCCATACCACAACTTGAACCCCCTCAGCTCATATCCAAATCAGAGCCATGTTTATTGCCTGGGCTTACAAGAAGTACAAGGCCAAGAAGGAGGCCAAGAAGGCTTCGCAAGAAGCATCTGACCCGGCTGCTCAGCCAGATGGCCAGCAAGGTGGACCGGATGTCCAGCCCGAGGCTGAACAACCCAACCAATAGCCCGAGGTTTGTCGCCTCTCACCGTTTCGATGATTCGCGCTCAACTGTTGTCAGATACGTTGATGTTATGAGCCAAGGTAAGTGTACGGGTCACCGCTGCGTTGTTGTTCGTTGGTGACACGGCCCTTCAGAGTTTATGATGATGTACCTTCCTAATGATAGTAAATGTAACGCGTTGAGTGACTTTTAAGATAACCCGCGTCAGAAGAAGCAATCGAGATGCCAATCCTTGCGAGCTTCCCTTTGCACTCCCTCAGAAGCATTTCTCTCTCTCTCTCTCTTACTCTTTTTTTCTTCTCAGTCGTTCCTTTCTCGCCATGACGTCTCTCGACGTCGTCGCGTCCGCTCTCCTTCTCCCCATCCCGGTCGTTTCTCTCACCCTATCCGTGTACAACTCCAGGTCTTCCCCCGCAAAACCCGCCGTCCTCCTCCTCTTGGCCATATTCGCTGCAGTGGCCGCCGCGACCGCCTTGGGTGTCGCGTGCGGCGAGCCTCTCACCATCGTAGCAAACGTGTTCACTTCCCTCTTGCACGCCACGCGTAAGTTATAGATATCCCCCCGCTCCTAATATTGACCCCTTGCGTCCAGTGTGTGGTGTTTCCATTTACGCCCTCACTCCGTCCTCTCAGAAACCCGCTCCCTTCCTCACATTCTTCCTATCACTGGCTGCTCTCCTGATCGCTTGTGGTAAGTTGATCTTGCCATGTGCCCGGATCTTCTGGTGACAATTCTATGTCAGAACTCGTCTCTACTCTCATTCAAACGAGTCCTCGCCTCTTACCGGCCATTCTGGCACTGGTATCTCGCGCTCTCCTGCTTGCTCTTGCCATTGTCACCGTAACCCTCTTGCACCGTCGACGTGCAGCCTTTGCAGCGCAGATGGGTAACGAAAAAGGATTCTGGACGGACGAGTCTCATGGAAAGACCCTCGGCAGAGTGTCCTCTCCGACACAGGCTACCTGGCCATTCCCTGGTTCCCTCGCATTGCAAGCCACGTCTGGATTCAAAAGCTTTCCTGCAACTCAATCGACACCGCCCCACCTTCTTCCTCTGTCTACGTCCCCCCGTGCACACGACGCCAACCAAGTCACGTACAAGATGGACAGATACATGTTTCTGCCGCTAATCCTCGTGAATGCGCAACTATTCTCCACCCTCTCTGCCAGCCTGAACATAGCTGTTTGCATACTCGAAAAGAACGCGGTCAGTCAAGCTTTGCCAAGCGTTCTTCTTGCGTCCGCCGCTTGCACATTACTGTGGTCTTTCACCATACTTGCCGTCGTTCAGAGTGAGTGCAACAATCGTATCATCTTGAGCTCACTTTCACGCTATGCGTACAAGTACTCCCCGCCAAAGCTAGGCCATGTTACTTGGAGAGGCAAATGGCGACTGGTTACGGACAGGGGCCACTCAGAGGCGGTCCCAACACGCTTTCACGTGACAATCCTGTACAGCGAACACCAAAGCCTTCTTTCTCCCGAGGCGAATCTGATTCTATCCTCGATTTTCTTTCCTTGCGGGATCCGTTCGCCAGCTTGCCGCCACCTCCACCACCTCTCCCACCAGTCGGGCTTGGCCTTGAGGAAGTAGACGTGGGGTGGAACGGAAGCAAGGAGATTGGCATGCAATACCGCTTTCCGGCACCGCGTTCGATCGTCAAAGGAGGGCGACGCAAAGGAAAGGCAATCCGTGGAAACGGAAAGAAGCGTCTCGCGCATCAAAGTTCCTCTCGTACGTTGTTGCCCGTTCCAGAGACTCGAGGGACGGAAGTAGAGCTAGAACGAGAAAGAGGATTCGGAGACGAAGCGCGGCTCGCGCAGCTCCTGTTGCAGTCCCTCAACGAGGCTGCTAGTGAAGAGGGTGACAGCCCAAGTGCACCTACACCGGTGCCAACGGTGACACCTCCTCAGCCAGCCCACATACAGCAAACTTCGAGGTGGAGCACGGGTACGACCATCCAGTCCATCGTGTCTGCTTCGGTTAGCAACAGGTCGGGCGTGTCGACGTATACGACATGTGCGAGCGAGAAAATTCCGACGAGCAGGATCTCCATGAACACCATCGCTTCGGTCCTCGGTAGTCGCAAAAGTTCGGAGGCGAAAAGGAAATCGGCCATGACTGCGTCGTCCTCCAAGGGGTAGATACCCCGTCACACATTGTAGGTGCGGTCGATATTTTACACATTGTGTAAGTACATGCGTCTGATCTAATGTTTAGGTTTCGTGTAATTCGTTGACCGGCCTGTCGCCGGGTTGTCTCTGCAGACCTCCTCAAAAGTGCAATACACTATCTTTCGAATCGCCGTCCATATCCCTGTCATCAATGCATTGGTACCGTTCTCAAGTCTATCATTCCTGGCACTTTCGTTACTCGCAGCACCAACCGCCCCAGCTCTCGTTGTCGCCTGTCGTTCTTTGTTTCTTTGTCAGCTACGCCAATGATAACAGTTCGCACAACTCGAGTACGTAGAAAACAAACCGTTACAGTCATTTCAGTCGGATGTTTATTGTCTTTCATTGTATGTATGCCTTGATGTCGTCGTCGTCTTTTCTACTTCGCCACGCGCCCCCAGTCGACTGTAGGTGATGTACTTTCTTGTGTAGAACACTAGGTCGTCCTGGCCGTGGCAACGAGCGTGCGCTTGCACGTTGTTTGTGAAGTCTACGTTGTTTCATCTGCTCGTGTGAATGACGTTAAACATGAAGAAAAGCCATTGGAGCTCGGGTGTAGGTACAAGTTCCTGGGCCCTCTTTGCAGGTTTACCATGGCCGGAACCTTTGACCAGATAGCGGAAAGCGTGGGTACATTGTGGCGGGTAGAGGTATACAATCACGCTTCTCTTTGGGCTCGGAGTGCGACATTCTTACATTTGACGATCGTTGAACGTTGAGGAACTGCACCCATGTATTGAGGTCCAGACGGCACGGCATGTGGATGAGGGCTGTTGTATACATATTGTCATGATATTGATGATAAATACAACGATCATCTTCCACGGAACTTCCAAAAGTGAATTCATAGAGCAATAAGACGAATTGGCGAATATCCTTTCGCGGTGCGCCGCCTTGTTACCAGCTATGCATTTGTCTTGCGTGAAGAAAAAAAAAAAGACGATGATAATGAATGATAAAGTGGATCACTGAATAGCGATCATACTACTTTGGACCAAGCCAATCTCAGTTGCCGCGTCTCTTTGAATGCTTGAAGTTGCGCCACCGCTTCCTGACATTTCACTGTCGCTTCCCAGCATCCCGCCATATCTGCCTGTTCTTCCCGGTATGCCGCTCTCTCTTCTCGCATCTCTTCCTTGAGTCTTGTCAGCTGCTGCTCGAATCTTGCGAAGGGCCCTAGCCCTGAATCTTAGAACATGCATACATGCATCCGAGTCAGTCTCAGCTTGAGTCAATCAACGACTAACCGGTACGGCCGCTGTTCAAGTTCTTTACACGCTTCTCTTTGATAAGGTCTGCGGGGGATGTCGGTCGAACGACAAGGCACAGCTGAGTCATGGTAGGGTCGCTGTTATCTAAGGCGCCGTCATCAATCGGAATCGTTGTAAGAAAAATGCTTACTGTATACTTTGCCTTTGAGCGTTTCTTGCCGAGTCCTACGGTCGTCGCACCTCCTATTTCCCCTTTCGAATGGGTATGCATGGTGTTTCCCACGATTTCGGGGTGTGTCGGAATAGGACTGTTGGCGGACGGGGAGAGTAGGAATGAACAGCGGTTTGAAGACCCTTGAGTAAATATTCAGACGGACTCCTGCCCGTGTCCATCTGATAACGGACGTCCTAAGCTCATGGTCGAACGACCTTGGGCCCCGAGCGAGTACTTCTCTGTTCAGGTATGACTTTTTCGATTTCCCGAGCTATCTGTACCTACCACAATGATAAGCAAAAAAGAAAGGTCAAATGAGGGAACTCACCAGCCTGGGAGTGGGATCGAGGTCTGACATACTTTCAGAATTGCCTGTATGGAACGGGAAAGCGCTTTACAGGGGGCGAGCACTCGGAACCTCCCCGGCAGAGACGATGGACTCATTGAAGTACATCATCGTCCAGATCTACTTGTCCAGAGCGTAGAGTTGAAAGGATGTTGGATAGCAGTACTGAAAAAAAACATATGCAGACGGCGCGATCGATCGATCGGAATCAGGTATCGTTACCACCAGCTTCAGACGTTACGCAGCTCGAAGAGGCCATTATCGAGTCGGCAGAAAATGCGCAGAGACAAGCTGAAACTTAAAGGACCGTGACGCTGGATATCAGTTTTTAAAAAAAAAACATGTGCAGACGGCGCGATCGATCGATCGGAATCACGTGATTCCTGTCAGTGAGCCAGGATCGTTACCACCAGCCTGAGCTTCAGACGATACGCAGCTCGAGGATTCAGTCCTCGGCAGAACGCTGGCCCCTTGTCCATGGGGACGCGTGAAGCAAAAAGTCAGGGTTTTCGACCGAGAACAATTACCTCGTCTGGAACGCCACCGCCACCAGGCCCACCACCAGTGAGCACTGAGCACTCGGATGGGGGTGGAACGGAAGCAAGGAGATTGGTCATGAATGCATGATGCATGACTAGTGACTGCGTCGTCCTCCAAGGGGTAGATACCCCGTCACACATTGTGTACATGCGTCTGATCTGACGTTCAGATTTCGTGTAATTCGTTGAGGAACTCACACCGAGATCTTTTCTGCGGAGTTTGGATTTCTCCTCGTCCCCACTCTCGTCCACATCGTCGCCGGATCGACCCGAGGCTCGCCATCGTTTGCCAGTAACCAAGGTCGAAGGTATTATTGCTCCACTTCACGAGATATTTTGTAAATATCTGCATAACATACTGACTTGACATCTCCAGCATCATCTGCCTCTCCCCATCCGCTCCTGGTCTCGAAGGTCTCAGACGCACCGTAGCTATGCCCGCACCCTTCACGTGCGTGCGCCATAACAGCTGCCCGCGGCCCCGTGCGCAACCTTCATGCGGAAGACCACGACGCGGCGCAACGACGATGCAACGCCGACGCGATGCGACGACATCGACGCCCACGCCGCTCGTCCGCTCGTCCGTGGCATGTTTTCCTTTTAATTGCTAATCTACTCTACCCAACAGATTCTCGACGACAACACAAACGACGACCTTACCCCCGCCACACCACAACACCCTCTCCTTCTATGTAATGACGGCGCTGTCGGACCACGACGACGACACGGCGACATCGCTCGCCTAGCGTGCACGGCGAATCACGCCGCTACCACCAGCGACGGGTTCGACGCAACGACTCGACTCGACTCGACTCGACACGGGACATCCCCTTCCTCACCCTCCTCCCTCGCCAGCGCAACAGTGCAACGACGACACGTCGACAACAACGCAACGACGTGACGCGGCACCGCGACACGACGAATGGCGCGACGGCATGCCACGACCCGACCAACGACGAGACGAGGCTGACGACGGTGAGTACACCTCGTGC